>JAWZYV010015882.1:0-49159 GCA_038373885.1 Cheiracanthium punctorium
CAAACAAAGTTCTTACGTTAACATTTCCCATAATTTTATATCTATTATTTTTGTATGTACTGGGCGCGTATAATGTGCATACACATGTTCTTATCAGTTTTATAGAAATAAAGTTTTCTTTAAAAGTACGAGTGTACTGTAAAAGAATTTGATTTATTCTTTCTATATCTGAAAGAAAAGAAAATATTTTTAGAAGAAGCAAGATAATATTTTTCTTTCTTGTAAAACAATTTTAAAATTCTCTGTACATAAAATTTTTCTTAATCACTATTTTATAAAATTATATAATGATCAGTAATTAAATATCGTCCAAAATATATTTTTAACTTCGTTGTCCTTTTTCATTGGCACTTTCCTTCTAAATTGTAAAAACTTCGTACGAAACCCACTTTTGTAATAAACCACTATAACCCAAACCCTATCTTCCCAGAGATCGGCAATGGTAAACCTAAAGTTTATTGCTTTTCTCCCCCTCATCCCCCGTTGTTTAGAGAGGGGGAGTACAGTTTCACTTAGAGGACGCTCCCTCATACTCTCCCCTCCGTTGGAAATAAAAATAATTACTGCTTGCTCTGCAATGCTCTTTGAAAGCAACTACAGAAGCAGAGTTGGGCAAAATACATAAAAAAATGTATTTTCGATGCAAAATACAAATTACATTTATTCAAACACAAAAAATTACAAAATACAAAATGCTTTCTAAATTGAAAAAATACAAAATACATTTATTTTCTTAATACATGCAAAATACGAAATACGTCTAAAACTTCAATTAAATAAAATTTTCTACAGAAACTTCTAGTTTATTTTATTCCAGTGTATTTTAAGATGAACAAACAAATGTAATAGTAACTTTTTTTTTTTTTTTTTTTTTTTTTACATATACATAAGTTTTTCCTGGAATAAATTGCATCTTAAAAGGCATGAAAGCAAAAATGTGTGACAAGTATTTATTGAACGTTATTTTTCAGTGATAATGAATGGAATTGAAATATAAAATTAAATATTTTTCTAAACGAATATGAGTTGAATTATATTTCTACTTTAAGATACATTTATAGCCTTACCATCGCACAGTAATTATGTCACTGAAAATGGTAGACTGCCGAAGAGTGAAGGTCCCGGGGTCGGGTCCCATCGAGCAGCTGTCGATCTAACAGTCTGGATTTTTGGTAGGTTTTTTCCAGATGTAACGTGAATACGCTTTAGAACCCCTTAGAAAGTTCTCCTACCAAGGCACCTTCCCATCCTTGGCAGATTGAGCTAGTATAGCGTTGCCATAATCACGCAAACACAAGATACATTCATATATTACTACAAAAGATTATATTACTACAAGATTGTGATGGAGGAGTGGAACAATATCAGCCTTGATGTTTTAAGAAAAGGACTTTCATCTTTGAAATCAAGATGTAATATGATGGTTCAAAAAAAGGGCTATCAGACTGAACACATTAGAAAATAAAATTCTTATATTTATTTCTATATATATCTTTGCAAAATCGTTACAAAAATGTGTGAACACCCTCTGTAAGGTATTTGCGGGACCCCGAAAAAAAAATTTTGTGGAATATTACTTAAATGAAATTAATTTACGTTTCACAAATCACCCGTGCATGAAGATTTTCTTAACATTAAACTTTTAAACGCCTGTGTCACATTGCTGAAGAGTTCTTTAGGGGAATTGCAAAAAATATTTAACATGAATTTAAGAAAATGCTTTTAAAAAGAATTTAACAGGTTTTTTTTTTTTAATTTTAGTTTTACAATGTTCTATATACGGTTAATGGGTTAAATATTTCAGGCTCTACAAATACTCAAGAGAACACATTAAATTACGATATATGTTTCCGAAAAAAAACAAATCTAATTTTCTCTTTTCTCTGACCAAAAGTTTAAATTTTAGAATGTCTGAAACTTTAGAGGATTTTGTCGAACTACTTATTAGTTATTAGCATCAGATATTATTAAATTTATACATTTATGCATAACTTGCAACTATCTTTATAAAATAGGAAAATAAATGTCAATTTATGAAACTGAACTCTTCGAATAATTTGTTGGATTCAATTAAAATATTCAGATAATTTACTTTGATTTTCAAGTAGAAATTAAACCTTCATAATGTGTGAAAGATTATTTTAGTATGTGTTTTGATACTATCTGTGCAGTTTCTAGGACACCTATAAAATGGAAGCGCCATGTCAGGTGCTCCGAATACCCAGCCTAAAATAAGATCCTGCGTCCACAACTAAAACGAATAAGTAAATTTTGCGGTAAATATATGTAAATAGTTAACGCAATTTTCTTCCTTCAAATTTCCCTTCTTTTCTTTTTTTCCTTCCTTCCTGAAACAGTGAGCGCACGCATTTTGAATTAAAATTAGCGAATTTTAAAATCGTGAAAAAAAAAAAGAATAAAATATTATTATTTTTTTTTTCAAAACAAGCGATAGTAAGTGCGATGCTTCTAGCGTTTTAAAATATTTTTCTAAAGACAAGTTTTAATTATTGCTGCTGATAAAGGAACTCTTATTATACCCTTGCTAGACATCTCCGAATGACACTGGCTGGAGTAATTTATGGGTTGCTATCTTCCCGCTTTTGCCATCCCCGCTTTAGAACGGGGGCCATCCTCGTGATATTTTCCGTGAGTCTAGATCTGCAGGGTCACGCACTGATCGTTCTTGAAAAGGGGGTGAAATTGTTGGCGATCTCTTGGCGTGCCGATGTGTGGGAAGTAACCGCGGAGCGCAGCATGGGCGCCTCCATATGTTAAACCTCCTTGCTGGCACCAGACCGCAAGTCAGTGGTTGTGAAACATTTCTTCAACCTGTTCGCTCCCATCGATTATATATCAATCATTTAAACAAATGCCCAGGCGCAAAATCACCCATAACCTCAATATCCTTTTTTTTTTTTTTTAACAGTGTATTTAAAGGAGCAAACAAGCTTGTTTTGTAGACGCTGGTGTTTGGTAGCTTCTTCAAGTAGCCACCAATTAGTAGAAGTAGCGGTGTTTAGATAGATCAGAATGATTTTGTTATATATGTGGATGTTAAACGCCTGCTCTTCAAAAGCATCTATTTAGCGGTAATGGATTCAAAACATAATCGCTGTCGTCACGCCCTTTCTACAATGGGAGCGAACAGATTGAAGCAGTGTTTCACAACCACTGGCTCGTTGTCTGGTACCAGTGCTTGAGACTTCACTCCCAGTCTACATACAGGGGCAACTGGAGGCTATAATGGGACAAAACAGTTTGTGTGGAAAATAAAATATTTCTATGAAAAATTTGCATACCACACAATGGGTATAGTAATGCTACATTGAACAACAACAGGTCAACCATTGCAGTTAAGCCAGGCAATTCGTTATTGTTTCTAGCACATCAAAGTAATTTTTAATTTTTAATAAAGGTCCCAAAATATCTATATCTGGAAACAAACAGCACCAAAGATGCTTTTTTCTCTCACTCTCCAAAATGTAGTTTCAGCTGATGCAACCCTGATTTAAAATTTAGTTTTTGAATCGAAAACAAGTCTCCTGATCTTTAGAATAAAATCTCCTGATTTTTCACCTTGCCAGGTTGGTAACTCTGAATTACTTATTCCATGTGTTTTCCTTAAAAGTAAATATATTCATAGTATTAGCTTGAACAGATAAATTTCAAAGTCCCCTTTTTAAACCACCTCCCTTGCTTAATTCCACAAACTGCATGGAACCAATGATGGTGGTTTATTGAGGGTTGACTGTAATTATGTTTCATTTAATACATAATTTTTATATATTAACTTACCTAAATGGTCCTTTGTCCAAAATTGCATTTTTTAAAAATAAATATATTAATTTTAAATAATTATTAACGTAATTTTAAAAACTGTTTAAACATTGCATTATATCTCAAAAGAACATTATAGGTTTGGAATGGTTCATGAGAAGGTTGTGCAGAAAAGAAAGAAAGAAAAAAACTCTTAAAAGCAAATAATGTATGAATCCTATATTAATTTTGTTTGTTGGATTATGGCCGATTAGCTAAGTGTGGACTCTAGGTTGAGGGGTGGGGTGTCCTCCATAGGGGTCTTTTTAAGGGGTCCTAACCCATATTTATGCCAAGTTTCGGAGGAAATAACAGAAAACTCCAAATGGTTAGGTTGGCAGATGCTACCTGGTTTCGAACCAGGAACCTTCTGTCTCCGAGTTCAAAGTGCTATGGGCTATCCCACCAATCGCGTATGTTGATAACTAAATGTATCGTGAATGTGCCATATAAAGAACATAAACACATCTGATTTTGATAAAATCTATTGTTTCAATTTTGCAGTAGAAATATTTTTCAAGTGTAGGGAAAGTTGGGGTACTATGAAACAAAATTTACTGACTTTTTTTCTGTTTACAGATTTGCATGTGCAAAGATAAAATTAATATACACTTTTAGACTACCATTTCCCCCATCTAAATGAATTTTTATGAGTTTTTAAATAGCTTTTTCATATTTAGAAAATTACAAAAGTAAATGTCTGTCAGTGTTTCATTGTACCCCAAGTAGCTGGGTACAAAGAAACACTTAATAACACTTGACAAAAAATCAAAGTATATGAGTCAAAATTCAAATTTCAGCATATATATTTTATGTACATGTACACTCATGTCCATAAATTAAGGATAATGAAGTTCAGGCAAAGAAACAGAAAGAAGCAAAACAAATTTGACTTATTTGTAAAGTCTATTTATTAAACAAAAAGTAAAGAGCAAAAAAGATGCTATATGTTTGACATAATTAATAAAAATTGCAAGTTTTACTCCCTTGACCAAATTTCAAAAAAGAACCTATTTACAAAAAACAGTATAACATGGTTAGTAGGATGGGATGGTTAATACGGAGTATGTCTACCGGACGATGCAATACAGGCCTGACAACGCCTAGGCATGCTGAGTATCAAATGATCAATCTGATCTTGGGGAATATTACACCACTCATCCAGCAATGCACTCCGAAGTTCCGGTAGACAGGTGGGAGGGGGTTGACCGGCTGCAATTCGTCGGCCAAGCATATCCCACACATGCTATATTGGATTCAAGCCCGGTGAGTATGCTGGCCAATGCATACGGGTGATATCCTCCGATTGAAGGCATTCGTCTACAATGTTTGCACGGTGAGGACGGGCGTTGTCACCCATAAACACAAATTCAGCAGCCATGGCGCCCCGAAACAAACGTACATGTTGTTCCAGAATGACATCCCGATAGATGTGGCCTGTCATCGTTACACTCTGAACGTGCAGGTCAGTTCTGGAACCAAGAATAATTCCTCCCCAAACGAGCCATCCTGCACCACCGTAACGGTGTCTTTCAATGGTGTTCTCTTGGTGGTAACGGGTACCTGGCGCTCTCCAGATGAATGTCCGGCGAGAATCAGACTCCAAACTAAACCTGGACTCGTCGGAAAACATCACACAAGACCACTGTTGCGGTGTCCACAATGCATGCTCTCTACTCCAGGTTAATCGCAGGCGACAGTGAGTTGCGGTAAGTGGAACACATCTGACAGGCCTACGAGCATATAGACCAATGTGCCCTAAGCGTCTGTACACGGTCTGCCTTGAAACTGTCGTACCGGTAGCTGAAGAGAGCAGACGAGACAGGTCTGATGCTGTACTCCGTCTGTTTCTTTTGGCAGTAACTGCCTAATAGCGGTCCTCATTCGGCGTTGTAACTCGGGGGCGACCTGTGCTGTAACGTCTACTCACATTACCATCATCTTGGAATCGCTGCCAAAGCCTGGAGATGACACTCTGGGCGATTCCAAGTTCCTCGGATACTTCCAGGTGGGTACGTCCACATTCCAGTCGTCCGATAATTCTGCCACGTAAAACATCATCCAAATGCCTCCTTTGTGCCATAACTAGGCGGTTTTTGCACTGAAAGGCTTTCACAGCGCTTGTGAACAATTTTACTTCTTTGCCACCATTCCTTATATACCCCTCTCTTACACTCTCGTCATTGTGACGTAGCATCCACGCCATCTGGTGGTTTCCTGTAATTTGCATATTCTTCTTCAAGATGTGTGTGATCATTCCACAGGTGAAATTTTTATTTTAGAGATCAATTTCTGTGTGATTCTGAATTATCCTTAATTTATGGACATGAGTGTATAAGATTTTTAATGCATGAAGGTTAGAAAATTCTTTAGTTTTGCGCTTAAGAAAACCAAGTTTTTTGTAAGCTTTAGAGATAATGCTATTGATATGGCGTTTTTTTTTTTTTAAATAAACTGAGGGATATATATATATATATATATTTTGTATTCTTAGGACAAAGTTCAGAACTAGTCATTCAGTAACAAATATTATAGCAGTTTCGAAAATTTTAAATACCATCTCTCACCTAATAGGCAAATAAAGAGTCTAAGACTAGACAGATTTAACATGCACATTCTCTGTAATATGTAATCACATTCAGTCTGATTTGTAATCAGCTATGGCTTATTATTACTGGTTTTCTTTTTATAAGTGCAAGAGTTTAATCTGATTCATGGTAATTTATCTTCTTAACTCTTTGGTTTTAAATAATAATTCTTAGAATGAATAGCTTGCTGAAGTAATGCTTTTTTTTCGTTATGTTAATGATCTAATTATCCTTATGAAAAAAATTAATAATGTTCGGAATGCAATTAAGAAGATGCTTATTGAACTGGTTTACTTACAAGACATTTTTTTTAAATAATTAAAATGTCGATTAGTCTAGTCGAATTTTAAAATTTCACGTTGCTCATTTTCAATAGCTACAGAGAAATACTATACAAGTTTTTAAAAATAGGTTTTCATAACGTAAACATTCACGGTAATGAAATATTTACTAAAAATAATTCGTGCCACCTAAACTTTTCAAACATAGTAAATTTCTACAGGGTGTCCCGAAAAGGTGGTAATGGGCTTTAATTCTTTATCTATGAGAGATAAGTGGGTAACGAGAGGATATTTTTCTTAACAGAGTCTTATTTCCGACCTTATTTTGAACATTTTTCCAATTTACACTACTCAGTTATCTCTAATAAGTAAGGAATTAAAGCCCGTTACTACCTTTTTGGGACACCCTGTATATATGTAGAAACTGTCGAGGCGCGTCCTGTAAAAAGTAATTTACTTAGAGCGTTAAAGACTGTTCGATTTAAGCAAAAAAAAATTAAACTGTAACGGTTCGTTTTTTAACCATGGGCATCGGCAGCATAGAGCATGGAGGCACCTGCGCCTCCCTGAATTTTCATATAGTAATTTTTATATTTATATTATGCTGTATTTTTATTTTTAATTTAATTATTTCCCTTCTTTTCTCTTCTTTCCAATATGGCAAACATAATCTATGTTGTACTGAATCTGTAAGCCTTTTTATGAGAAAACTGAAACTCCTACATCACTTCTTTAATGTATAGAGGTCTATTGTATTTATTTACATTTAATATCCTGAAATTTTTATTCGGCACCATAAAGTAACTTTATAATTAAATCCATATGTCTAAGGTCGATATATAATGAAGAAAACACTAGGTTAGTGTTTTTTAGGCACCTCTATATTATGGATTGGAAGTGATTTATGATTTTTATTTAATATAAAAAAATATTAAACTTCTTACTTTAATGATGAAAATTATTTTTGCTTTGTGGTTAACCCTTTGAGGCGCAACCCTTTCCCAATGCTGAAAAAAGGGCAGCCGTTGCCATCGCTCGACTTAACTACCAGCAAGATGGCAGACGGTCGAAACGTTCACCGTGTACAACAGATCTAGGGACCCTTTTTTGGCGCGGCTGGCTTTGCGGCACAGTGCACAACATTACTGTGAGGCACAGCCAGCAAAAGGGGTCTCTAGATCTGTGGTACGCGATGAACGTTTTGACCGTCCGCCATCTTGCTGGTAGTTAAGTCGAGCGACGGCAATGGCTGCCCTTTTTTTAGCATTGGACAATCTATCCAGCTGTTCTCGCATTCTTCCATTTTTCAGCAGATGTCAGTGTTGTTAAAAATAATCGTGACACTTTTTTTGCGGGGCGTGCTAAAAAGTAAAGGATTCTCTTGGAGCTATGTCACCCGCAACTATTTTTATAGAAATCAAATATATTCTTCTTGACGGGCAAGAACAAAAGCCCAGGACGAAAAGAAACAAAACCCGAAGTGGTTGAAAGAATTCGTGATTCGTTTTTGCGGAGTACCTCAAAATCAACGCCGTGTCACCGGAGGGGCACATATTGAACACCTGTAGAAACTTCAATAAATGTAGTTTTGAGGTAAATTTGAATTTTCTAAATATATTAATTACAACGTTCACAATCATGTTTTCTTTTTGTCCCATTCATTATGAATCACCCTGTATTTGTTAGTCATACATGTGGTAATGGTAAAGTGACCATATTTTTTAACTTAAAGTTGAGGACATGTCCCCGATTCTGAAACAAGATTGGGGATATTTTATAATTAATGAAATAATTACACTACTCAACAGCCATTTTGCCTCTGGAATGTGATACATCAATTAATATGTATTTTGGTGTGTAAAATCCGAATCAACCTTTCAAAATGCTCTAGCGCGTAAGATTTGAGTTTTTAAGGATTTTTCTTAATTTCACTATTTTCCGTTCTTTTATTTGAATGTTTAATTTTTAATTTTTTTTTCTAAAGTTTGGTACAAGAGTGCTATAAGATCAACAAATTGTCACTTGATGTCAGATGTTACACAGGCAAGTGTTATTTATTAGATGGAGAGATAATCCAGTAGTGCAAAATAAACATTATGACCTAGTGAATGTTGAAACGTGCATGGTGCAATTACTATTGTATTTATATCAGCCTAAGAATGTATTATAAGTTTTGTTTTTTTAATAAGTGAGTGTTTCTATTGAGAGGTATTTTTATTTTACAATTGCTTTATACATATATTTAAAACTTAAGTTTACTAAAAATAACAACTAGTAAACATAGTTGTTTTCTTAACCACCCCGAAAACTTTTGTTATGTCTGTGAGAAATTCACCCAAAAAGCTCCAAAAAAACAATTACTGATTTGATTAAGAAGGCCTATAAATTATATTTTGATAGTTCTCTTGGTGATCAAGATAAAACTTTTGCGCCTCGTATTCGTGCATAACATGTACTACTACTTTAACCAAGTGACTGAAAGGAAAATGTCGAGCTATGAATTCTCAATTCCTATGGTGTCGAGTTAGCCTGAGGATAATTTTCCAGCCTAGAACTTTTCTCTTACAAATATTTCAGGGCATTCTCTATCAAAACTAGAAATAAAATTAAGTGTAAAATGTATCTTCAGTGCATTTGCCAGTGACATAATGAAAGGTTGCCTGTCTGCCTGTAATCTGCAAAACATAGACAAGTGACAGAAACACTCACAGAAACAATGACAAGTTAATCTGAAGATGCTGATCAAGAACCTGTAGAAAATATTCCCCACATTCTCAAGATTTTTCACTTCAGCCCTTTAATCAAAAGGAGTTGAACAATTTGGTTCGCGATCTAAAACTTTCAAAACAGCAAGCTGAACTTTTGGGGTCGAGATTGCAACAATGAAACGATCTAGCTCCAGGTACAAAAATTTCCTGTTTGAGATCAAAAGGTACTTCATTCGCTCCATATTTTGACATGCAGAATTCAATGTGTGTATGTAGAGATGTCAATGGTCTGCTGATGCAGCTAGGTGTACAACATAACTATCAGGAATAGTCACTCTTTATTGACTCTTGGACAAACCAGATTGAAAGCAGTACTACTGCATAATGGCAATACTTTTCCATCTGTGCCTTTGGCTCATGCAGTAGACGTGAAAGAAACTTATGAAACTTTGGCCACTATACAGTAAAGTGGCTTAAAAGGAAATCACATGTAGCTGTAAAGGAAAATGTGAAAAATACTCCCCTGGTTGAGCCTAATAAAATCAGTTTGTCTCATCTTCATGACAAGTTTGGTTTTATGAAGAACTTTGTTAAAGGCCTGGATAAATGAGGTCAGGTCTTCAATTATTTGAAAGAAAAGTTTCTCAAGCTGAGTGAAGCAAAGTTAAAAGAAAGTATATTTATTGGACCACAAATAGAAAAATTGTTCAACGATCCATCCTTTTGATATCAGACTGACAAATATTGAGTTAGCGGCTTGGACCTCATTCAAACCAAGTGGGAAGGGCATTTTGGACAGGAAAAAGATGATATCTATGTTGGCATGTGTATACATATAAAAACTAATGTATACATATGAAATAATATTGAATTATTAATATGAATTTCTTGTTAGTTTCAATTATATCAAATTTTGTCGGTATTGCTGCTGGTTTTCTTGTGCCTCTTGGAAGTGTGACGTGATAGACATAAATTGATTTTACCAGTGAATTCAGTACCCCGAAATTAAGTAAATCCACCCATTTACAAACCAGAGGCAGAAAAAAAGTTCAAATTTGTTGACTAGTGTTATCAATAATCTAATTAAAAAACAATGTAATAATTATAAATTGTCCCCAAATGCTGTTTTGCATTTTGGGGACAAATCCCAAAGAATCGGGGCCATCGTGATTCTACCGGGCCTGCTTGTGCACTCCGAAAAAGGCCTACGAACGTGGCCTGATTGGTTAGATTCGACCGTTAGATGATGTATCTAAGTGCTGGAACCAATACGTGAGCATCTTTAGGACTCTTTGGATGAGTCATCGGAATGCACAAAAATTCCCAAATTTTTAAAAATTCCCAAAAATTGGCAAAATATTTTACATAGTCAGAACAAACTGTTTTCGAAAGAAAATTTTCTCCTCTATCCGATGATGCAAATATCGTTGTATTGCGAGTGCAATGACCGGCGTTATTGCGTATTATGCAAGAAAAATCGCTAAAAATCGGACAAAACATAAAATAAAACATTTTCTAATTAGAATTTCGGAAAAATCGCTCCGAGGAGTCTTAGGATCTGTCCCAGTGAAGCCGTATGCAAAATTCGGTAGGTCTGCGACCCACCGTCTCGGCGCAATGCGATCGAGAGACGCGCGCAAGAACAACGGTGGTCACAAACCTACCTAAATAGCTACTTACAATGTTTACTCTGGGATTTTATTATATAAGATACGTCACTTCCTTTACTGAGCGTTACTTCCGTCAGAAAAACAATCTGAGTTACCCCCTAGTTGCGCCTAAAGAAGTTTTACTTCAAAAACGTACACAGTGTCATTCGTAACTCTTCAGAAAAAATGTAGCTATGTAATATCAGGAACTAAGGCGGTTCTGAATCACTCATTAACTGGGGTCGGAAACGTCGTCTTCATGTTCCTCTTCGTAATCACTTTGATAGATGTGTTGAAGTTGTAGTGATGTTTGCGGCACTAGTTTGAAAAACATTCTTGCATCCCTCACAGAAAGCCCTTGACTCAAACTGATAGTTTACCAATTCTGTTCCATTGCATCGATAAAATTGTCGGCGGACCAATCTCATTGCTTATTGAACTGGATTAAGAAGTTAGAACAACGCTTCTTCCAAAGTGATTATTAACGAGTACACGAAGACGACGTTTCCGACCCCACATTGCTAGGCTATTTTGATCCCTCTAAAACACTTCGCATTTTTTTTTTTAATTTCATGAGTTTCGAATCATCCAGAAAAAAAGAAAGAAAAAAAAAAAAGAACACTATAAAGCCTGTTCGTGTGAGGGTGGTAGTTGTTTCAAACAATTACTACCCAACCTCATCACTGCCCGATTTTGAAAATTTATAAATTTTCATTTCAATTTTTAAGAAGTTATAAATTTTTCAATTAATAAATTTCAATTATAAAGTTTCATTTCAATTTTTAAAAAATGTTTATTCACTGCTATGTATTCATTCTTTAAAAATGGGATGCCTAAAGTTTAAAATTTGATTCACACATGTCAATGAAACACCTTAAGTCATCGAAAATGCTACATGTGAACTCGTATTGACAGACCTATTGCTATTTTAGCATTTTGCTAAAAAATAGCGTTAGCAAAATGAAGCTTAAGAACTTTTGAACTCAGCTTTTAAACCGTGTCACACAGTCGAGTGTTATTAACACGTATATATTTTTTTTTCTTCTTTCTTTTCAGAAAGAGGGCCGATAATCACCCAACGTCCAACATGTCCAGACGAGTGGTCGGTCAGGTGAAGAAGGGAGGACAGCTGGAATTCAAGTGGGAGATCCCCGACTTCCAGTCGCTCCCGGCAGACGCGTTTCAGCTGTACGACAGTCCCGAATACTCCTTTGGCGACACATCCTGGTCCATCCAAGTGTATCCAGTTGAATGCACTTCTTTCTTTGTCGTCAGAAGAGATTCAGGTCCTCCCCTGACAGCGACCTGTAGTCTGTATCTGAAGACGACGGACGGTAGGAGAACTGTGTGCAGTGACAAAGAGAGAACATTTGCAGGAAAAAAAGCCAGCATAGGTCCCTATACTACTTTACCAAAGTCTGAGCTGATCCGCAGAAAGTCGGAGTTCATGCCTTCCGGAGTCTTAACACTCATTTGCATCTTGCAGTTCGACAAAGAACGGCAGACCCAAGGTGAGTACGTCACCGTACACCGGCAGCGCGTTCCCATTCAGCGTCTCGATATCAGTTGCACAGTTTGCAAAATACTGCCGCGTGACTGGCTTCAATCAGTGCGCGTGGAACACATTAGATCAAAATGCCGCACGATAAGGCAAAGGTGAAGGATCCTCGAATCTTCGAGATCGAATGGATACGACATTCAAAATACTCAAACACCTTCATATTTTACGAGTAAACACGCTCTTAAGTGCTACATATTAAAATCGTGCCATAATCGATGTGTTGTCTCCAGGAGCGTAGCCAGAAATTTTTCATGGGGGCCAGAGTGAAGAATATACATTTTGTATGGCAAAAAATTCCTCATGGGGGGGTTATGACCCCCTAACCCCCCCTCCTTGGCTACGCCCCTGGTTGTCTCTCTATTTTTCTTCGTTTTTTTTTTCTTAAGTTGGAGAGTATATCACTATTCATGAGTGTAGTTTCTTTCCTTGTTTCATAAAACACTACTTTGGAATCGAAATCGATGATAAATTCGCGAAGCATATTCTAACTGTATTTCTTCATTGTAATAAACTGTTACATTTGCCGGTTTCCCTTAAATGCAGAAGATATCGCCAAGTTGCTGGCGATCGTAAGCAGCCGAAATATATTTCATACGGCGGTGATAGGTATTTTATCATTTAACAACTATAAGAATAAATTTGTTGTCTAGGAAATGTAACTTGCGCGTTTTTTTCAAATAATCGACCGAGGTCCGAAATTCGTCTCGGGTGCATGCTACGATCACGATGACTCTGGGACTTATATAAGCTGGGAGGCGGACTGTCAAGTTCTTCCAGGTTTTCTGCCATCCGATATGCAAATACGTACCAATTTGTAGTGGAAGTCCTCCCTTAATGCATTTATTGACATCTTGACCAAAAAAAGGCTGAAAATGGATCAAAAGTAATCCTCATATTTTGTGCTGCCCTTTCTCCTTCAATTATAAAGGACTTTCCAATACAACATTATTTTTGCGACAAAACTGGCATTGTATTGTACTTAAATCCAGCGAGACTTCAGTTTAGTTCCTAAGGCTTCCATTTTTAGGGTTGCTGACGCGTTTCCAAGTTACAACTTGAGAAAATAGCCCAAAATTCCGCACGGTTAAATGGACAGCTGTGGAGTAGGCCCAAACCCAGGACCCTTACATTTTATAAATAATCCTAAGAAAAAAATGTACATCACTATTAGCTTAATTTTGCGAGACCCCGTAAAAGAAGTTTAAAGTTTGAACTGATAAATGATAGACGTACCATTTTCGATAGACAGTGTCTTCTAATCCTCAATAACGTATATCAGTTTTGTTTCGTTTGAAATACCGGAATGCCTCTAAATTACACTTAAAAGTACGACTGCCCGTAAAAGTTAAGGTTTGATATTATTTTGAGTATTTCTGTAAAAAATCTATAAATGCTATATACGCAATTTTCAATAGGATAATACTTGGACTTGTATGTAGGAAAAACATGCATGAATTTCGTAGTTATCGATGCATAATTGCGGCAATTACAGCACTAACGAACGGACAGACACACAAACCGATATCCTATAACTTTGCTGGAAAGTTTCAAAAAGGTGCAGCCATTTTAAATAATTTATTTTTAACAGAAAAGTTGTGAAAGATGACTGGTGATCGTGATCGTCATACACAAACTCCGTTTAATCCTTTTGTAGTGTGGCTATTTTCATGGGCTATTTCTACTTTGAATTTTCAAGTAGATTCAAAGAGTCTCAAGAGCTGCATCTTTCTTCTTATTTTGACTCTTTGAAACTGATATTTTCTTTGTGAAAAAAACTTTAAAATTGATCACTTTTCAGCAGTTATAGATTAGTAAAATTTTAAAAGTAGGTTTTTAGAAATTAGAACTCCCTAGCAAAATCCTCTTTTTACTTTCTGAACATGTACCATGTAAGGAAAGTATTGTAATCATGAAAAAATTCGACTTCGAGATTTTGGTGTATTAACACGTTTTGAGGTCTTCTGAATTTACTTATGCTATTTTTACGAGATGCTTGTATGTATGTGTGTGTGTAGGTGAGTGAACAAGATAGCTCCTAAACGGGGCATTCGATTGAGCTCAAATTGGGTATATATGTTATAAACCACCATCACAACACCTGTATTGATTTTGATGTGTATAGGACTTATAGTTTTTCTACAGGGCTACGACAAATATTTCTTTCACATTATGGCCTATGGGGGGGATTTCTTGGAAGTGCGCTAGCATTAAAACTGTACATTCGATTGAGTTCAAATTGGGTATACATGTTATAAACCATCATCGCAAGACCGGTGTTGATTTTGGTGTGTATAGGACTTATAGTTTTCCTACAAGGCTACGACAGGGCTACAAGGCTAAAAGATTTCTTTTATATTATGGCACATGGAGAGAAATTCTTGAAAGTGCGCTAACGTTTAAATGGTGCATTCGATTGAGCTTCAATTTGGTATATATGTTTGAATTATTCATCGATTAAAATTTATTTAAATGCTTGGCAATGATCTTAATCTTAAGTGTTCGGAAAGTCGAGTGGAGTCACTCCAGATTTTTTTACTGTTTTGCATAAATTAAATGACAGGATTATTTGTAAAAAAATTGAAGTGCTCATATAAACAAGAACTATGCTTTTAAATTATCTGTCGCAAATGTACAGTGTTATTTCTTTACAGAGATATGTCATGGTTGGATTATCAGTCTAAAATAACAGGATAAATCTGATTTAAAATCTATTATGTAAATCTTAAAATGTCTCACTAATCAGGGTTGTCATTTTACTGTTGTTTAAAATATATAATGCCCAGCATGCTTGGAGCATGTAAAATTACGATCAGACGTAAATCTCTTTTTCGTGTACACGGATTGAACAAATTTTTGTGTACATATGATAAAAAAATGTACTTCACATTGAAAAAGATTGTGTGTAAAACACTTTTTTAGTGCTTAAAAGATATAAACATTCATTTCTCCTCTAAATTTATCATTCAATAAAATATTTTACCCTACGCAAGAAATGGATCTAACATTCGTGTTATCATTGCAATCATGTCTTTTTTGCATACTTACTCATATAAAGGCAGTCAGAGTTGCTCAAACGCCAGAAAGACATGCCCAAGACACATGCAAAATGTTTCGTGTCAGATATTTGCATAAATTTGTTAAGATTTATTGGAGGTGCCCTCCCCAATTAATCTTACATTAAACTGTTCATTCTCGACTGTGCACTATACATAAAAATGCCTGGTGTATGTTCTTTTTAAGGGTCTAATATAAATGTTTTATTCCGACATGTTTTTTCAATAACGTGCTGAAGTGAGATCTCGGATTCTGAAGTGAGATCACGGAATCTGAAGTGAGATCACTTCAGATTTTGACACGAACCTGCTTTTTAATAAATCAAAATTATGTATTTTAAACTAACTGTAATATTCTTAATCAGTCGGTTAAAGTTAATACAAATGCATATATAATAGGTGAAAACATTATTCTACTAAGCTCGATAATAGAGAAATGCAACACACATAAAATTGATAGACTATCAATTTTTCCGTATCCCATTATTAAGATTTGCTTCCCGGTTGACTCATTATCTGCTGGTAAATTCCGTGAATGGAAACGCAGATATCGCTAAATTGGCACACGGTCAAAATTCAATGTACAATACATTTCTCTTCGAAGTACTTCATATTCTCTCACGCGCACGAAATTATATACATAAAAAAAGGAAATGCGTTATTCTTTTTTGTCCTACTTGAGACACTGCACAAGCACAACGCGCAGTAATGTCAGCGGGGACGCATATGCGCTCGCACAAGCACACACATATGCACATATTATTAGGGGGCACAACTTATGAATATTTTCGTCATGAGGGTACACGGTCATAAAAAGGTTCGAGATCAGTGTGTAAATCTTTTATGGAAACACATAAAATTTTAAACGTAATTCATGATTTTAAAATCAGAAGAGTGAAAAAAAATAAGGTGTCTACTGTGCAGAATTATTTTCACTGAAAGAAATATTTTAAGCAGAGCGTTTTTTAGTAAAAATGGTTTTCTTTTACATCCACATATTTATTATTACTCCGCATTTTTTACTCATAGCTGATCGAATGGCTAGAAGAGCTCTGAAAGACTGCTCTAGGATCACTGAAGCTTCCACGCAAACAGAAGCAGATATTGGGTCATTCCACGTCAGATCGAACAGTCCAGGTCACCACGCCAACTCAGATTTTTCTCGAATTTTATATAGATGATTTATAGGCTAAGACATATACAAATCTGAATTTTGAAGGTTCTACGATAATTAATTACCGAGAAATTAATTATGCAAATTTTTAAGTTTTCTGCAAGATGCGCCAACTTTTTTCTCAATTCCTTAAATAACTCCTTACCTGTAAAAGTTACTGAAGTGAAAATTGGTTTCTAGGAGTAACTTTTTACGCTGATTCCAAAAATGTTATCGAAATTTGCGTATCTTCTATAGTTTATGCATGAGCACTGCATTTGCTAAAAAACATCATGAATTTTTTTCTGCATGTCTGATCACAGACACATGTTTTAAATTTTTATATGTTGTTAAGATGGAATAATCCTACATCTCAAAATAATTTCATCTTGGCTTTCTGCTCAGGAGCAGAGAAAAAAAATTGTATATATGTACCTATATATGAGGATTTTCATATGCAACATTTATACTGAAGATGAGAAAATTCAGAAGCGTTAGTCAATTTTCCTATATCTTTTAAATTTATATCTGAAGTTTAACTACTACTCCAGGCATTTTCAAAAACTAGAAAATATATCAAAGTGCTTGCATCGAAAAAACGTAAAAACAAACAAACAAAAAAAATGCATCTAAAACAATGTTAAATTAAAAAGAATTCTAAAGTTAAAATTTAGAATTATTTTTAATTTAACCCTGTTGTTTTTTGCAATGATCCATCAGCCAATAAATCTTTGGAATTCTGTATGATATTGAACTCAAAAGAAAGAACAATGTTTAATAAAACATATATATGTATATTTATATATATATATATATTAGGTCTACCGGAAAGTCGTTCTATTCGTTTTCCGTATGTCAATATTTTGCCTAGCCAAAACTACTGAAGCTAATAACACGAAATTTAGCACGAGTGGGATTTTATAGCGTAGGTGCTAGATTAGAGAGTATTTTCCAAAATTCTTAATTTATGGAGGATAAAGGCCCAAAATGTTCTTTTCACATATTCTGCGGGATCTCAAAGAAGAAAAGAGATATCGATAAAATTTTTGCTGTAAAATACACAACACTCAAGAATGCCTAAAAATCGATTTCAGAACATTTCGAATATAATCCTCCTAGGAGCGTAGACGTAAAAGTTTGCCGTTAATAACTGGTTACATGACATTTATTCTGCAATATATCACCAAATGTGCAATTTGACAATGTGCCTGACATTGCTATGCTAGTTGTTGTAACAATAAAAATTTAATACAGTATACAGTAAAACCTACTTCAAATTGCTGTATCCACAAAACTAGCCAAAGCACAATTTTGTTCGCATTTTGTTAAAGGTAAATAAGTACTGTTACTTACAGGAATTCAATTCTTTCAATAAACTTTGTTCCTTCTATTGACTTGAATGTCATACAGAATTACAAAGCTTTATTGGCTGATGGATGGTTGCCAAAAACAACAGGGTTAAATTAAAAGTAATTCAAAATTTTAACTTTAGAATTCTTTTTAATTTAACACTGCGTGTAACATGCATTTTTTGTTGTTTGTTTGTTTTACGTTTTCCGATGCAAGCAATTTTACGTATTTTCTAGTTTTTGCAAATACTTTGAGTAGCAGTTAAATTTCTGATATCAATTTAAAAGACATAGGAAAATTGACTAACGCTTCTGAATTTTCACATCTTACGTATAAATGCTGCATATGAAAATCCTCATATATAGGTACATACATACAATTTTTTTTCTCTGGTCCTGAGCAGAAAGCCAAGATGAAAATTTTTTGGGATGTAGGATTATTCCATCTTAACAACATATAAAAATTTAAAACATGTGTCTGTGATCAGACATGACGAAAAAAATTCATGATGTTTTTTAGCAAATGCAGTACTCATGCATAAACTATAGAAGATACGAAAATTTCGATAACATTTTTGGAATCAGCGTAAAAAGTTACTCCTAGAAACAAATTTTCACTTCAGTAACTTTTACAGGTAAGGAATTATTTAAGGAATTGAGAAAAACGTTGGCGCATCTTGCAGAAAACTTAAAAATTTGCATAATTAATTTCTCGGTAATTAATGATCGTAGAACCTCCAAAATTGAGATTTGTTGATGTCTTAGCTTATAAATCCTCTATATAAAATTTGAGGAAAATCTAAGTTGGTGTGGTGAACTTTTTCCAGTTTAGTGTTTGATTTGACGTGGAATGACCCTATTAGTAATTAATTACGTAATACTCTTAGACAGCTATATTTGTATGGGTAGTGTTGTTAAGTAAATAAGCTTCCTAAAAACATCCAATTTACAATGATCCCTTCCGTTTGTTCTTACAGATTTTCCAAGTCAAAAGCTCAGTAAGAAATGTGCCCGTGACTACCAGGAGTTGCTCTCAAATAGGGACGATTGTGACGTTACCCTCATGGTCAAAGGACAGAAATTTCAAGCGCACGGAATCATTCTAAGAGCCCGCTCCTCGGTCTTCTCGTCGATGCTCCTTCACAACATGAAAGAGAAAAACACAAGACAGATCGACATCGAGGACTGCGATCCCGAACACTTTCACGAGTTCCTCCGTTTCCTCTACTGCGGCAGTGCCGACAGCGTCACATCGCAGAACGCGTCCAGTCTTTACCGAGCAGCCGAGAAATACGACGTCCAAGACCTTAAATCCGAGTGTCTGGCGTTCATGAGCAGTCACCTGGATGTCGAAAACTTTTGCGACATTCTTACTGTATCACTCCAGCACAGTGAAAACGATCTCATCGAGCGGGCCACTGATTTCTTTGTCGAGAACGTGAAGAGGATTATCCTGACTGCCAAATGGCAGAACTTCCTAGCTCAGAATCCAACGCTTGGCAACGAATTGTTCATCAAGGCTTTCGAACGTTATTCATTAACTAATTAACAATAGATTACTCATATAAACGAACAATTCATATAACAACGAATGTCTTAGCCTATAAATCCTCTATATAAAATTTGAGGAAAATCTAAGTTGGTGTGGTGAACTTTTTCCAGTTTTTTGTTTGATTTGACGTGGAATGACCCTATTAGTAATTAATTACGTAATACTCTTAGACAGCTATATTTGTATGGGTAGTGTTGTTAAGTAAATAAGCTTCCTAAAAACATTCAATTTACAATGATCCCTTCCGTTTGTTCTTACAGATTTTCCAAGTCAAAAGCTCAGTAAGAAATGTGCCCGTGACTACCAGGAGTTGCTCTCAAATAGGGACGATTGTGACGTTACCCTCATGGTCAAAGGACAGAAATTTGAAGCGCACGGAATCATTCTAAGAGCCCGCTCCTCGGTCTTCTCGTCGATGCTCCTTCACAACATGAAAGAGAAAAACACAAGACAGATCGACATCGAGGACTGCGATCCCGAACACTTTCACGAGTTCCTCCGTTTCCTCTACTGCGGCAGTGCCGACAGCGTCACATCGCAGAACGCGTCCAGTCTTTACCGAGCAGCCGAGAAATACAACGTCCAAGACCTTAAATCCGAGTGTCTGGCGTTCATGAGCAGTCACCTGGATGTCGAAAACTTTTGCGACATTCTTACTGTATCACTCCAGCACAGTGAAAACGATCTCATCGAGCGGGCCACTGATTTCTTTGTCGAGAACGTGAAGAGGATTATCCTGACTGCCAAATGGCAGAACTTCCTAGCTCAGAATCCAACGCTTGGCAACGAATTGTTCATCAAGGCTTTCGAACGTTATTCATTAACTAATTAACAATAGATTACTCATATAAACGAACAATTCATATAACAACGAATGTCTTAGCCTATAAATCCTCTATATAAAATTTGAGGAAAATCTAAGTTGGTGTGGTGAACTTTTTCCAGTTTTTTGTTTGATTTGACGTGGAATGACCCTATTAGTAATTAATTACGTAATACTCTTAGACAGCTATATTTGTATGGGTAGTGTTGTTAAGTAAATAAGCTTCCTAAAAACATCCAATTTACAATGATCCCTTCCGTTTGTTCTTACAGATTTTCCAAGTCAAAAGCTCAGTAAGAAATGTGCCCGTGACAACCAGGAGTTGCTCTCAAATAGGGACGATTGTGACGTTACCCTCATGGTCAAAGGACAGAAATTTGAAGCGCACGGAATCATTCTAAGAGCCCGCTCCTCGGTCTTCTCGTCGATGCTCCTTCACAACATGAAAGAGAAAAACACAAGACAGATCGACATCGAGGACTGCGATCCCGAACACTTTCACGAGTTCCTCCGTTTCCTCTACTGCGGCAGTGCCGACAGCGTCACATCGCAGAACGCGTCCAGTCTTTACCGAGCAGCCGAGAAATACAACGTCCAAGACCTTAAATCCGAGTGTCTGGCGTTCATGAGCAGTCACCTGGATGTCGAAAACTTTTGCGACATTCTTACTGTATCACTCCAGCACAGTGAAAACGATCTCATCGAGCGGGCCACTGATTTCTTTGTCGAGAACGTGAAGAGGATTATCCTGACTGCCAAATGGCAGAACTTCCTAGCTCAGAATCCAACGCTTGGCAACGAATTGTTCATCAAGGCTTTCGAACATTATTCATTAACTAATTAACAATAGATTACTCATATAAACGAACAATTCATATAACAACGAATGTCTTAGCCTATAAATCCTCTATATAAAATTTGAGGAAAATCTAAGTTGGTGTGGTGAACTTTTTCCAGTTTTTTGTTTGATTTGACGTGGAATGACCCTATTAGTAATTAATTACGTAATACTCTTAGACAGCTATATTTGTATGGGTAGTGTTGTTAAGTAAATAAGCTTCCTAAAAACATCCAATTTACAATGATCCCTTCCGTTTGTTCTTACAGATTTTCCAAGTCAAAAGCTCAGTAAGAAATGTGCCCGTGACAACCAGGAGTTGCTCTCAAATAGGGACGATTGTGACGTTACCCTCATGGTCAAAGGACAGAAATTTGAAGCGCACGGAATCATTCTAAGAGCCCGCTCCTCGGTCTTCTCGTCGATGCTCCTTCACAACATGAAAGAGAAAAACACAAGACAGATCGACATCGAGGACTGCGATCCCGAACACTTTCACGAGTTCCTCCGTTTCCTCTACTGCGGCAGTGCCGACAGCGTCACATCGCAGAACGCGTCCAGTCTTTACCGAGCAGCCGAGAAATACAACGTCCAAGACCTTAAATCCGAGTGTCTGGCGTTCATGAGCAGTCACCTGGATGTCGAAAACTTTTGCGACATTCTTACTGTATCACTCCAGCACAGTGAAAACGATCTCATCGAGCGGGCCACTGATTTCTTTGTCGAGAACGTGAAGAGGATTATCCTGACTGCCAAATGGCAGAACTTCCTAGCTCAGAATCCAACGCTTGGCAACGAATTGTTCATCAAGGCTTTCGAACGTTATTCATTAACTAATTAACAATAGATTACTCATATAAACGAACAATTCATATAACAACGAATGTCTTAGCCTATAAATCCTCTATATAAAATTTGAGGAAAATCTAAGTTGGTGTGGTGAACTTTTTCCAGTTTTTTGTTTGATTTGACGTGGAATGACCCTATTAGTAATTAATTACGTAATACTCTTAGACAGCTATATTTGTATGGGTAGTGTTGTTAAGTAAATAAGCTTCCTAAAAACATCCAATTTACAATGATCCCTTCCGTTTGTTCTTACAGATTTTCCAAGTCAAAAGCTCAGTAAGAAATGTGCCCGTGACAACCAGGAGTTGCTCTCAAATAGGGACGATTGTGACGTTACCCTCATGGTCAAAGGACAGAAATTTGAAGCGCACGGAATCATTCTAAGAGCCCGCTCCTCGGTCTTCTCGTCGATGCTCCTTCACAACATGAAAGAGAAAAACACAAGACAGATCGACATCGAGGACTGCGATCCCGAACACTTTCACGAGTTCCTCCGTTTCCTCTACTGCGGCAGTGCCGACAGCGTCACATCGCAGAACGCGTCCAGTCTTTACCGAGCAGCCGAGAAATACAACGTCCAAGACCTTAAATCCGAGTGTCTGGCGTTCATGAGCAGTCACCTGGATGTCGAAAACTTTTGCGACATTCTTACTGTATCACTCCAGCACAGTGCAAACGATCTCATCGAGCGGGCCACTGATTTCTTTGTCGAGAACGTGAAGAGGATTATCCTGACTGCCAAATGGCAGAACTTCCTAGCTCAGAATCCAACGCTTGGCAACGAATTGTTCATCAAGGCTTTCGAACATTATTCATTAACTAATTAACAATAGATTACTCATATAAACGAACAATTCATATAACAACGAATGTCTTAGCCTATAAATCCTCTATATAAAATTTGAGGAAAATCTAAGTTGGTGTGGTGAACTTTTTCCAGTTTTTTGTTTGATTTGACGTGGAATGACCCTATTAGTAATTAATTACGTAATACTCTTAAACAGCTATATTTGTATGGGTAGTGTTGTTAAGTAAATAAGCTTCCTAAAAACATCCAATTTACAATGATCCCTTCCGTTTGTTCTTACAGATTTTCCAAGTCAAAAGCTCAGTAAGAAATGTGCCCGTGACAACCAGGAGTTGCTCTCAAATAGGGACGATTGTGACGTTACCCTCATGGTCAAAGGACAGAAATTTGAAGCGCACGGAATCATTCTAAGAGCCCGCTCCTCGGTCTTCTCGTCGATGCTCCTTCACAACATGAAAGAGAAAAACACAAGACAGATCGACATCGAGGACTGCGATCCCGAACACTTTCACGAGTTCCTCCGTTTCCTCTACTGCGGCAGTGCCGACAGCGTCACATCGCAGAACGCGTCCAGTCTTTACCGAGCAGCCGAGAAATACAACGTCCAAGACCTTAAATCCGAGTGTCTGGCGTTCATGAGCAGTCACCTGGATGTCGAAAACTTTTGCGACATTCTTACTGTATCACTCCAGCACAGTGAAAACGATCTCATCGAGCGGGCCACTGATTTCTTTGTCGAGAACGTGAAGAGGATTATCCTGACTGCCAAATGGCAGAACTTCCTAACTCAGAATCCAACGCTTGGCAACGAATTGTTCATCAAGGCTTTCGAACGTTATTCATTAACTAATTAACAATAGATTACTCATATAAACGAACAATTCATATAACAACGAACAATTCATTAACTAATTAACTTTCATTATCAATGTGCTTATAAAGTGATGTTTTAGTTTCAAGGTATATAAATGTATATATAAATGTATATAAATGTATATAAATGTATATAAATGTATATATAAATGTATTATAGCATTTTTCTCAAAAAAATAAAATTAATGTTTCCCCAGGCTTATTCTCTTCATGTACAGTAAAAAAAAAAAAAAAAAAAAGAAAATAAATCTGAAACACTTTTAGATGAACTGAAACGCACAAAAGGAAATCTGAAACACTTTCAGATTTTAAATACGCACTAAAGTGCTATATATTAAAAGCGTATCATAATCCACGCGTCTTCCCTACTAGTTCAAAACAAAATTCAATACTTACAGTTATGGAAGAAAAATAATATGTCCTTGAAATGTAACTTTTTGATGCTAAAATCAAACTTTGTTTTTTACATGAGCAATACATGTGTTGATCAGTCATAGAACAACTTCCCATGAGCCTCTAGTAATAAATATATGCTACTAATATTTTAGTTTAAATTTATCTCTCCTGGTGGCTGCACAATCAATGTGCCTCCAAGGTACACCACCTTCCCCTATCTATATTTAATGATATAAAACAACTAATTTTTGAAAACTAATTAATTCCAATAACTTTAAATGTAATATTTATTAGTTATGACAATCAAATAACTTTTAATTAATCACTAGTATGGATGAATTATCTAAGATTTAATGTAAATGTTTTAAAGGTACTCCTCTACAAAGCAATTTTATATTCATGCTGTTCTGACACAGCAAATAATAGGCTATGATATAGAAATTTCAGGCCGACCAATGGCCGATTGTATAAAACTAAGCATTGGGAGATGGCTGAAATTACAGATCCAGGGTTCTTACCATTTGCGAGGCTGTAAATATAAAGATCTGCACGGAGTTCTGGGAGGTTTTCTCCAGATTTAAAGTGAATGCGCGTAAGACCCCCTTAAAAAGTTCTTCGCCCGAGACATCTCCCCTTCGGCAGATAGCCTAAGTGTAGCTTTATCTCAGCCAAACAACCTATTTTAACTAACCTAGAAATTTCCGAATTGTTTGACAATACAAGCGATTCGATTTTAGTGTAATAAAGAATTAGTGAGTGTAAAATATACTTCTGTAATTTAAGTTTGTTGTTATAATACTTTATCAATTCAATGTTTATATACTAGGTTTAAGGTAAATAAATTTATTATTAACCAGTGGGCAAAACATCGTGTCTTTCGATGTCCATCATTCCGATCGCGACATCTGATGGCAAAAAATATTCATGGTGAGTAGGAGGGTCCGAACTGTCATAGTTGACAGTGGGGGGTCTCTGCAAACGCGTGTGGGTTTCCACTTTTCCGGGAAGAAATGCTATCGCTAATTGTAGTCAAGCAGGGTTGTCGGGGAATGAGCGGAGGAAAGAGGAAGAATATAAATCACTGGCTGAGAAGTGAAAATGGAAGAACTGATATTTTCCTAAACTGTGGGCAATTGCATGAGAATTAGAATGCATAGAAAATGGCAGCACTTTATGTTTTTTATTCAAATTTTAAATTGACTTCCTAAAATTTTTTATCGATTGATTTTTTCCATTCTTGGGTCTCTGTTCCATTCACCAGCTTACCCACTTGCACATTGAAAACCACAAATCCTAATCCATCAATTCAATTAAAAAAAAAAAAAAAAAAAAAAAAAAAAAAAAAAACGTTATGGCTGATTGTGGTCAAGCAAGATTGCTTGGAGGAAGTATGAGAAAAGGAGAATGATGTAGCTGAAAATATTCCAGCGCCAGAATGATTTTTTCCCAAATTGCCAGGGAAAATGCTTACGCCAGAATTAAGAGATATTCTAACGATCAGTGTTTGTTCTATTTTTTTTTTTTTTTAATCAAGGCTCTGACTTTCCTCCATTCGATTTCTGTCTACTCCCCTTCCAATTCTGGGAAAGGGGTATTTATTTAATTATCCAAGATTAAAATTGAATTCTAAATGCGCTGAGATACCGTAACCTGTGACCAAACTTTTCAGAATGAATTTGTTCACCCATTCCTATCACAAGTGCATTTTCTTTCAGGTTACAATTTTTTTCTTTTCAAAGAATATGATTTACTGCTAGGTACAGCAAAAATTTAAATTAAAATTTGGTGTGTGATTCTGTGTGATTATGGCAACGCTACACTAGAGCTATCTGTGAAGGGTGTGAATGCCTTGGCAGGAAGACTTTCTAGGGGTTTATAACGCGTATTCACGTTACATCTGGAGTTCTGGAGAAGAAACAAAATAATCTTACCAAAATTCCAGACCGTTAGATCGACAGCCGCGCGATGGGACCCGAACCCCGGACCTTCACACTTTGGCCATCTACCATTTTTAGTGGCATAACCACTGTGACATAGCGAGGCAAAGAAAATTAACACATAACTAGTTTCATAAATAACCTCATATTTACTCATAATGGATTGTTGAAACTGTGTACAAATTTTAGCAATCAAAAAATCATTTCATGAAATAAGAAAATGCCTTAAAACTCAAAATTGAATAATAAATTAAGTGAGTAGCATTTATTGTTTGATTAGAAATACTTATTTTTGTAAAACAAATATGAATTTAGTCAAATTTGCTTTCCAAATATAAATCAGAAAGTGAACTTTATCATTTGCAAAATCCTGCATCATATGTTTTGAAATAGGATTAAAAAACTGATGTGAACACAAAATAAAACAGGGCCGTACCCCCCCCCCCTCAATTTTTTTTGGGGGGGGGCAATTTTCTTTTATTTATTTATTTATTTATTTTTATGAATGTAGTCACAAAATCAGAATTTACTTCTGACGTAAATATCGCCAATAGCCAGTTTGAAGTATATTTCACTATACTAATCTATGGACACGTAAAAAAAATGCTTTTAAGAGACTTTCATCCATTAATCTCAATACAAAAATTAAGCCGACGATAAACATGTCCTGAATCTTGGTACCTTCTGAAGCTGCTTTAATGAACAATATTAAATCAATTTTAGGCTACTTACCAATTTTCAAATGAGCTTAAATTGTGCATACTAACCTATTTTAGTTAACAATACAATATCATGCAAATAAAAAAAAGGAAAAAGATTATATACCATGTTCTCTTGACACTAGTCAGGGATCGATCCAGACAGTTTTACGGCCCCTTCACAAAAAATCAATTTAATAAAATAACCCTTCATTTGTATTTTACACTATATTTTATTTATTTCCCCTCTCTTTATTTATTTTCCTCCTCCATTCCACAATAACTCTGACCACTCAAAAAAGTCTGACATAACAATAACAATTTAAAGGAGGTATTGCTATTTTTTTTCATGGTTTTTGTTCTTCATAAAAACTTTTTATTAAAAAATATATACAGTAGCTGTCAGCAATGCATAAAAATGGCAGCTCTTTATATTATTTACTCAAATTTTGAATTGACTTCCGAAAAAACTTTAATGAATGAATAACTGTGGCAGGATATTATCTTATATAATTACTGACTGTTAAAAAGCCACTCCAGTATATGTACTAGGTTTAAAATGTTTGTTTAAATTTCATGGGAACTAGGAAAGGGGTTCAGAGACAAAATTAAATCAGATGTACTAAATTACTAACTATATCTCCTAAAGCAGTTAATAATCACTCTAAAAGGTACTAAATAAACAAACAAATGTTTGCAAAATATTTATATAAAAAAAGTGGTATTGTAGCCAATTGCATTATAAATCATTGTACATAGTACGCCGAGTGAAATATAAATCAATACGCACAAATTAATAAATATCTAATCTAATTTAATCTTGTTTTTCTGAGAGTCGTTTAATATTTTGTTAAAAAAAAGAAAGAAAAGAAAAAGGAAGAAAGAACACGACATAGTGTGTTTCATAAAACGTTCGTAGAATTTGTAGTACTCTTTGTGTGTTTTATAAAAAATCATTTAATTTAATTATAAATAACTAGTATATATATATCTTAAGGATAATTAAGAGACGAGACGAAACAAATCTTTGCATTTGTTTTACGGACCTATTTTTTGTGTCGCATCCATCCTCAATAATTATTGAGAAAATACAAAACAAAAGGGATTTAAAGGTTCATTTTTAAATTTAAATAAGAAAATTTTAGAGAGTAAAAATTCAATTTTTTTGAAAACCACTGACGTAAGTTTTTTCGCACCTTTCAGCTCCATTTAATGTTTTATAAACATATGAACTCGTTGTTTGCGGTCAATATTTGACAGATTGTAAGATTTTGATTTCTGTTTATTAAAAGCCACAATATTCACAAAAGTTATACAAAGTATTAAAGAAAAATTCAGAGCAATAAGCAGACTAAGATACACAATAACAGGAAATTCAATGCAAGATTACTTGCAACTACAGATTGGAATGTCTCGAAGAAAATTTAAATAGGACCTATGCATGAATTATGATATAATTTTTGAAGTTAACATCAAAATCAAGTAAAGGGCCACGCATGGATTGTGATACAATTTTCACAAATTGGGACATTTCTCAATGCAGTGAAACAAGAAAAACAAATACGACCTCGCTGGAATTATGATACACTTTTCAGATTTAACATCAAAATATAGAAACAATGTCTACGCATTGAATTCTGATACACTTTTCAAAATTAACATCAAAATATAGAAATGAGGTCTATGCATTGATTTATGATATACAACTTTAACATCAAGATATAGAAATAGAGACCATGTATGTGGATTATGATACAATTTTAAAACATTACCAAACATGATGAAACAAGAAAAACAAATAGGACATAACATGGATTATGGTACACTTTTCAAAATTTAACAATAAGAAAAGTCCGATGTGCTAATATAAAATGGTTTTTGTGTTTTGTACTAAACAAGCCATTGGGTGTGTTATGTAATTATCTTCATTGCATAAATTAGCTTGCTAGGAAAAATAGAAAATTGTATTGCAAGCGAGTAAAGCGAGCCAGGATATATATGTATATGTATGTATGTATATCCTACATATTCATACTACAAATATATATCTTACAATGCTAGGGGGGAAATCTCCAGAAGAAATTGTTTATTATTGTGATTCAGCCTCATTAAAATGTGAAAATTATATGCGTGGAACAGAACTTGAACACTACAATAATTAATTTTTAATTATGGACAAAAAATTAATTTCTGGTTCAGTTGAGAACTAGAATTGTAGTGTTAAATATATATTAATGACAATGTCATTTTATCTCTCAACACCCTTTATTGAAAAATGTGTCCCAAAAATGCGACATATAAAAGCAACATAAAAAAGCGACATAATTTTACATGTATTTAAATACTATTAGTTCACAACAGCTTTAATCTATTGTTAAAATATTTCGTAAGTTGTAGAATATGCTTCACATGTATTTTTTTACATATATTTAAATCCTATTAGTTCACAACAGCTTTAATCTATTGTTACAATCTTTTGTAAGCTGTAGAATATGCATTACATGTATTTTTCTATAAATAGGTTACACTCATAAAAATTTCAACATAGAGTTACCAGGCGAAATACGCAAAAGATGAGCGATAAAATGTAGAAATGAGCCAATTAATATCTTTTTAATATGGAAATAATGAAACTCAAAAATTAGGGGGGTTCAGGGGGATCTCCCCCTGAGGAGGCTCGAACAGCCGAGTTTTATATATATATTAGGGTGACGCAAAAAAAAAAAAAAACGACAATTTTTTCCTTTAGTCTCATGTGAAAAAATGTTAATTTTTGGATGTTTTAAGAGCCCCCTCCAAAGGACAGCTCAAAAAAAAAAAAAAAAAAAAAAAAAAAAAAAAATTACGAGGTCGCTCAAAATGTTTTTAAATTTCAAAAATCGAATTTTTTTTCTTTTTAAATTTTTTTCTCGTTACGGTATAATTTTATAGACAATAAATAAATAAATAAATAAATAAGTTTCTGAAAGTTTCAGTTCAAAATTTAAATTTTAAAAGGTCGCTCGAAAAAATCTAAAGTAAAGCACTAATAAATTTTAAAAAATTGTGAGCGACCTTTTAATATTCAAATTAAAATTCCATACATTTTTTTCTTTTATTTAGTACAATAATCGATAAAAATACACTACGAGACTACACTACAAATCCTACCTTTATTGGACAATATTTAATAATGCATAAATTTAGTATTAATCTAATATACATTGAATACCATGAAGTGATTTTTGTTTAAAAAGTCATTGAATTTAATAAACTACCTATAGTCGCCTGATGTGCTGATTGTCTTTAATTATTAGTTACAGTATTTCGGATTGAATTAAGTTCATGAAATGTCTTTTTCCCTCGCGGTCTGATAGACAAAGTGAGTTTTAAACTTTCCTTTCTTCGACTTAAATATTTGTAGTTAATTACATTAAAAATTTATTATTATAATGTGGTAGTGATTCAGAGTCATTAAGATTTTTTGCTATCAAGCAGTAGATGAATCTGTAGAGCATTGAAAAGAACACCTCTTATTATTTACATTTGATCCAGTGCATTTGATTCAGTCATGTGATAGAGAGGTCATTGCTATAAACATTTTTTGGTTTATCTGTGTTGGTTTCATTTATTAAACAGATACTTAAGATACATATATACTGGAATAATGAAATCTACTTTAAAATCTTTACTGAAATCTATTGAATTTGACTTCAAAGCTTAGGATCGGGCTATTTGCTTGCCGGAATGTCATTCAGCTAAACAACTACGTTTCAAAGTACTTGCAGAGGTTACGCCCCAACTGACCGAATCCCAAAAGACCGAAAACCAATTAACGGTCATTAACCATTGTGTGCTCTGGGTCTAGGAGAGTCGAGAATTAGGGGTTGTATTACTATTTACTATTATTGCATCCTGCTCTAATTCCCGATTATCTTCCGTCTTCGGCAGACGCTTATAGCCCAACTCATCGAATTCCAAAGCCTGCGCTTCAGGGGGGGGGGGGAGGAAAAGAAAAAAAAAACATCTGCCGCACAGTCGCACATACGGATGGCCAAAAGTGAAAAGATTAATGGATGTCTATTATCGTATCCGGAAGCTCTCCTTCAACTGCAAAAGGGACTTGATCGGTCTATGAAAGAATACTCTGGCTTTACTTTCTTAAAGCACTTTATTAACGTTGTAATAAGGGTGTTGTTCAAAAAACAAAACTGCATAACAGCCCTTTGATGGACACAAGTCAAAATAAGATAAATGCGATAGAAATTCGGAATTTTTCAAGTTTTTTTTTTTTTTTTTCTTAAAAGCTGCGCACTGCAATAAATGAAAAATTAGTGCCATTTATGAAACCTTTAGAAAACAATTTCAAAGGTGGAATTCCACAGCCAAATACTTCAGAGTTCTCGATGATTTTTTTTTTTTTTTTGGCTCACACTCCCAGAAAGTGGTACGGTTTGCACAAAAAATCTGATACTCATTTTGTCATCTGATGTTTTTATTAACCTTATATAGAATGAATTAAAATAAAGGCATATTTTAATTCTCTTTACCCCATATTTTGTCTTTTAATGCGTTAAAGGATATTAGTCATTCATATGGGGGGAGGGGGGGGAATTGTATACAATTTTCGCTGTGTTCTCAGTTAGAAGCACGTGTCATTTCTGACTACTTTTGCATTGGTTTCAAAAACGGAATATATTGATAGGTAGTATAAATACTAAGCAAATTTGCTTAGTATTTATACTATGCAAGGTAGTATAAATACTAAGCAAATACTGCAAGCAAGCAGCTTAGTATTTATGCTAAGCTAATCGTCAGCTTAGTATAAATACTAAGCAAAGGTAGTATAAATACTAAGCATAGGTAGTATAAATACTAAGCAATACTAAGCAAGTTTCTCGCATAATGGCGGCACTTTTTTGCCAATTTTTCATGTTGCAAGTCTAGGTTTGACTATTATGCGGAGGAAATCTACTCCGTAATATTATAACTCTCAAGCTATTTTTTTTTTCTGCTTCAAAAGGGGGGTGCGACTATTATGCCTGGGCGACTATTACGCGAGTAAACACGGTATTAAGATATAATAAAAGATTTATTTTTAAGCTTTAGAAAAGGTATGAATCAAGTTTGAAGTGGGAGTGGGTGTATTAATATAGCTTTGTAAAAATTTCTGAAAATGACTATTTTCATGATCTTTCGTCCACTTTCCCATTCAGTGTTTGCGCTGGACTTAAAAATCTGCGAGTCAGGTTAACTCACTATGAATAAAAGTAAGAGTCAATTTTTAGAACATGCGAGTCAGTTTAATAAGTTTTTAAAAATATTTTTTGAATATAGCTTTAAAAAATACGTTATTTTATTTATTTTTTCCTTTTGCAGTTTACGATTTCATTGCTAAATATGTCTAAAGAATAATATTTCAAGAAATAAAATTTAATTATAAATAAATTAGGTAATTTATTAAGAATATATGAGTTTTTATGATTTTTTCATGAATCAGCGTTTTTTACGAGCACTCAGTTATAACGAGCTAATATCGCGGCCCCTTCACGTTCGTTATAAGCGAGCTCCACTGTACTATACGCAGCAGTGAATATTTATCAAATTATATTTGGTCTTATTTACATTTAATTTTTTTCTTTCACATTCAAATTAATATAATAATAGCTAATGACATTGCGTTTGAAACTGTTTAAAATCGCTATATTCTCTTCTTTGCTCTTGTATAGGAAAGTGTTTTATAATCGGTGTATTGCATCAAATTTGTTGATACATAATATAGTTAGAAAACGAACGAAACTGCCATGCTCGGTTTACTACATAATCGTAGTGGTTCAGCAGAAAAGTTTCATTTCATGAAAGAATGTTAAAATGGGTAATACAGAAGACCTATTTCAAGAAAGTGCTAATTTATTTTGATTATGATGTAAATGACTGCGACAGAAATTATTAATTTCATGTGGCCTTTAATTTTCGACGTCAAGCTTTTTAACTATGGATATTACAGAAGTATTAATTCTTCATTATTTATTCTATATCCTAACAAAGTAACTTGGAGTGGTAAAAAATTGCCAAAAATTTCAAGTAGGGAACAGATTAGTTTAAAGTAACGCATATTTTTATTTATCTATATAAATAAAATTAGACTTTTGTCTGTACATTTCTTGGAATTCAAAAATTTTGCGATTTCTATCCGTTTCAAGCACCCGGGAATCCGATGCGACCCTCAAAAAAAAGTTTGTCTGTCTGTCATTCTGTCCTTCTGTCGTTCTGTCATTCTGTCATTCTGTCCGTGACGCTTTTTTTGTTTAAGCATCACGTAAAAACGACTGAAGCGAATGATATGAAATTGGGTGTCATGATAGGTGGTCACTCAACTTAAAACATAGGCGTCGAATTTTTAAAAAATCTTGATTAGATTTTCAGATTTTGCGAAAATCGTTTCAAACTGCGTAAATTTGTGTTCAAGCATCACGTAAAAACGACTGAATTGAATGATATGAAATTGGGTGTCATAATATGTGGTCACTCAACTTAAAACATACGCGTCGAATTTTTAAAAAATCTTGATTGGATTTTGAGATTTTTCGAAAATCCTTTCAAACTGCGTAAATTTGTGTTCAAGCATCACGTAAAAACGACTGAAGCGAATGATATGAAATTGGATGTCATGATAGGTGGTCACTCAACTTAAAACATTGTCGTCGAATTTTTAAAAAGTCTTGATTAGATTTTGAAATTTTGCGAAAATCATTTCAAACTGCGTAAATTTGTGTTCGTACACCACGTAATAACTGCAAAGGTGAAAAAATGATATTTGGTGAAATGATAGGTGGTCACTCACCTTAAACTATAAGCATCTAATTTAAAAAAATCGATCAGATTTCGAGATTTTGCGAAAATCGTTTAAAACTGAGTGAATCTTTGTTCCCGCGTTACGTAATAATGACTAAAGCGAATGATATGAACTTTGATCACAAGATAGATGTTTGCTCAACATAAACTATAGGTGTCCAATTTTTTAAACATTTTCATTAGATTTTGAGAAAATTCTCTCAAAATAAGCTTATATTTCTTCAAACATCACATAATAACGACTAATACGAATGATACGAAATTTAGTGATAGGATAGGTAGTTGCTAATCTTAATTTATAGGCGTTGAAATTTTAAAATATTTTGATTACATTTTGAGATTTTGCGAAAATCGTTTTAAAATGCTGAAATTTTGTTCCAGCATCACGAAATAAAGACTGCAGGGAATGAAACGAAATTGGGTGACAGGATAGGTTGTCACTCAACTTAAATTCTAGCCTTAAAAATTTTTCAAAAATGTTGATTAGATTTTGAGATTTTGCGAAAATTATTTCAATATGAGTAAATATTCTTTCGCGCATCACATAATTACGGCTAAAGCGAATGAAATTATATTACTTAGTTACTCTCTAACCTGTAATATTTTAACAATACATAAAAATTATAACTTCGCTTTCTTTACTTTGGCAACATACTACATCCATTTTGTGTAATCCTACAATGCTGACGAAAGTTCTTGCTTTTTGGAAATTTGCATTCAGTACTAACCCATGAACAATGGGTACTTCAGTTATAGTAAACTAGCTGAAGTACCCGTCCTTGACGGGTGAGTGAATGCAAATTTCCCAAAAGCATTGTATAGGAGTACAATGAATGGGAGTAGCATATTGTTAAAAGTAAAGAAAGAAAAGTTATAATTTTTGTATATTGTTAAAAGATTACAGGTTAGAGAGTAATTAAGTAATTTTATTTGATTCGCGTTAGAGGTTATTTTGTGATGCGCGAACGAATATTTATGCATTTTGAAATAATTTTCATAAAATGTCGTATCTAATCCTTAGCAAAATTGGAAGCCTAGAATTGAATTTGAGCGACCATTATTAAGTCGCCAAATTTCGTTCCATTCCCTGTAGTCTTTATTTCGAAATGCTGACACAAAATTTACGAATTTTGAAACGATATTTGCAAATCTCAAAATGTAATCATATTTTAAAAATTCAACGCCTATAATTTAAGCGGAGCAACCACCTATTATGTCACCAAATTTCATATCATCAGAGGTACGGAATTTTTGTAAATAAAAAAACAGAAATTTCGCAGAAAAAAAAAAAATTATATTTTGAAATTTTGCTAACATTCGCATAAACTACGTATAAAAAAATTATTTGCTCTTAAAATTTATATTCAATGTTAATTAAAAGCTAAATGTAGTATTTTTAACATTTGAGTGTTTTAGAGTCGCTCTTTTGTCTGTAACGACGAAATAATAATCACGAAAGAAACGTTCTGGCTCTCCGCTACATTTTCAAGGAGTGCTTTGAAAAAAGGAAATTTCAAAAAGCTTTCGACAGATATAATTTGTCATAGTTGCAGCCACAGATGGAGAAAATAATTGACAAATATCAAAATAGGCTTCATATGTTGTCATGAATTTCATGTACAAGGAAAGTTTATAGAAAGTTCTTTCAGATACGACTTATAGCATTCTGCTGTATTAAAATGAAAATGCGCTGATTTTGTCTTTCAAGTATTGTTTTTAAGTCTTCTAATTTGTTCCACAAACGGTAAGCAAATGAGTAACTTAAACGCCACGTCAGACTTGATATAGTTTTGAAATTTCTCAAATTCTGATTAGCATCTATATAAATAAAGCAATGCGTAAACTGTCCGTTAGTCAGTTAGTTTGTCTGTCTGTGTCTCGCGTAGCTCGCAGACGGGTGATCGTAGACCTACCAAATTTTTACGGAAATTCTCCAGCATCGGTCCTGACACACCTCGAAGCGATTTTTTCGAAATTCGAATTAGTTTAGGAGATATTGATAAAAAACCGCGTCAAAAACACCAATTTTTACTTTCCGCAATACCGCAATTGTAATCCCTGCAGTGAAAAAGTGAGAAATAAGCATCGAGGTTGCCATGTTTTGTAAATTTATTAAATGATTTAGACTCTTGAATTAAAAATAAAAGAATATTCTTTTTTTCTGTTTAGAATATTTGTAAGGCTGTTTTGTAATTAAAATATCGTGTACATGTGAAATCAGAGCAGGAATGAACTCTTTTATACTCAAATTAAAAATAGGATTTGGAAATTTTCCGAGACTAAAATGTGCAACTTTTTATTTTGGCGAAAAATAAAATGGTTGATATGCGATTTTCAGAAGATGATTCTAGCGCTTGGCGCAATTTAATGAGAGTGTACTTTTAAAAACAAGCGTAGGTTATCTTATAAATAAAAATGAAATTCTGTTTGTCAGTTTGTCGATTTGGGTAGTATACAAATCCACAAAAATGGACCTATCAGCCTGAAATTTTGCACGTAGAATAATATAGAATAAATGATAATCCACTTTAAAACTTTGAAATTCCACCCGTTCCCGGAATTTTTTATGTTCTCCTCGCAGAAAGCTTTCCGTAATTGTAACCCTTGTAGTGAAAAAGTGTGAAATAAGCATCGTGGTTGCCGTGTGTGGCGATTTTGCCGAATAAAATGTTTTAAATTCTTAAAGTAAAAATAAAAGAATAATAATGATTTTTTTTAGTTTATATTTGTAAGGTTATTTTTTCAATTATAATATCGTGTGCGCATAAGAAATGAAATCAGGAATCAAATGTTTTATACGCAAAACAATGAGGATTGAAGATTTCCGAGACTAATATGTAAATTTTTTTAGTTTGGCGAAAAATAAAATGGCTGACAGGCCGATTTTTAGAAAGTGAGTTCTAGCGGTTTGCACAGTTTTAGGATTTTTGGCGCAATTTACTGAGAGCTTAAGGAAATAGCATTTTTGAAAACAAGTGTATATTATAGTTTTATTAGAATTGATTCAACTTGGGGGAATTCCGCCAAATTTCAGAAAATTGAACTCTTATCATCGAGATAACGATGAATAAAACACGTTATAGTTGATAATTTTAAAAATATGCCTGCTTTACTGTTTGGCGGTCGAACCGTTTCCCATTTTGATTGCTGCTGCTAAGTCAATGCTTCGAATGATTTCCTGAAAAAACTCTTGCAAAATGCTGTATTGGCACTTTGGCGAGACTTACATTTGAAACTGGATTTTATTTGAGACTGGTATATATTATAACACTGGTTATAGATAAAAATGAATGTTGGTATGTGTGTATGAGGTTGAAAAACTGCAGCACCGTTTCACCGATCGCCATGAAATTTGGTTCACCTAAGTCTTTTATCATGGAGAAGGTTTTTATGCTATCCGTTTTCCTCTAACTTGCCACTAGGTGGCGCAGAAGAACGTCGAATTCTATTCCGTTTAGCCGTTTGCTATGCGAATATCGTCCAACCAATTTCGATGAAATTTGGTACACGCGGATATTAGAACACGGAGAATATTTTCCACTATCCATTTTGCTGTAACTTGCCGCTAAATGGCGCTGCAACGCATCAACTTCTATACCGTTCGACTGATCGGCATAAATTTTTTTATACTTACACATTTGAGCCGAAGAATATATTCTAACTGTGTTCCTTTTGATGTCACTCACCACTAGATGGCATTGCAATGCATTATTATTTGAACTCGCCTCTAGATGACGCTGCAGCAGGCCAAATTCTTGACCATTCAAACGGTCGCTATGAAAATCAGTATACATAGCTATTTGAACAATGAGAATATTTTGCCGTTATCCATTTTGCTATAATTCGCCACTTGACGGCGCTGTAGCAAATCATTACTTGAATTAACTACTAGATGGCCCTGCAGTGTATCAATTTTTGACTGTGCAACTGATGGCTATGAAAATAGGTATACATAGATATTTGAACAAAGGGAAGAGTTTGGTGCTATCCATTTTCCTATAACTTGGCACTAGATGTCACGTCAACACATGAACTTCAGGACTATCGAGCCGATCGTCATGAAAATTCGTATACATCGATATCTGAATGCGAAGAATATTTTCGCCGTATCCGTTTTGCTAAAACTCGCCAGTAGATTGCGCTACGCCGCATCGCCTTCTTCACCATACAAACGATTGCCTTGAAATTCGGTATGCATGATTATGAACACAATATAACGCGATATCCATTTTTGCTATATCTCTTTATTACAATAAATAGTAATCACAAGAAATCGTAATATTCAAAAGTCCATTCATTCCCGTGCGAAGAACGGGTACTGCAGCTAGTGTAAATAATAATAAACCCTTTGTGGCCTATGAATTATTAGATTGATATTCTTTATTTTCTGTAAAAGCTATAATTCACTTTTAAATTTCAAGTAAGCTTGCAAATGTCTTGTGTAATGATTTTATAACCTTTGTAGATAAGTGCAAAATGGGAAAAAAAAAGCCTAATGATTGCCAAAGCTTTCGATTCTTGATGATGTATTACCAGATATTTCACAAAAAATTCCAATCAAGTAATTTTTGCTCACCAAAATATCAATTTAGAGTGGACATTCTTTCTAGCATTATATAAAACTTAAAAATTTGCGATCTTATTGAAACTTCGCGACATTTTCACCTAGCATAAGTACAACCCCCTATATGAAGGAGTGACATTTACACAAGAACCAACTCCTTCTTCCTACTAAATCGTATACGTACCCACTAAATCGCTATTCCTCAGTTATTTTTGTGCTATAGTGTGTTCCTCAAAAATTTCTTATCTGACATTATCATAAAATTCATCGGATTTTTTTTCTTTTTTTAATAGCAAAAAAAAAAAAAATGAAAGAACGCGAAACGAAGTAAATGAAATAAAGAACGCTATTCTCCCTGTGAGAAGAAAGAGCTATTTACTACTATTTGATAAAAGTAGAGTCAATCATAATTAAAACACTTGATTTGTGCAAAAAAGTCTTTCGAATATTTAAATATTTAAGTAATCGTTACATTTCAGATAAACTGAACTTGCAAATCTAGCATTTATTTCAATTTTTTTTTTCAATCTTAAATTACAAAACAATTAATGCAAAACAATTAATAATCTTTATTTGTTTTGCAACATAAATCCAAAGGATTGCATAAAACTTTGTTAGTTATATGAGCAATTTATAGGGGCTTCAGAAAAAAAAAATCGCGGGGGGAGGAAGGGGGCTCGCTCTTTTCCGGGACGACACTGTACATGGAAAAAAATTGCATTTCGACGTAAAATACACTGAATTTTCTGATTTGGTTAGTTTTGTGGAGAACGGAACGTGCCTACACTCCATCTTTGAATAGCTGGATATCCAAAAGCTGAATTTAGTTGGTGACATGCTGAAAAATTTTCCTTATTCACTAAAAATCTAGAAAAAAGCACAATGCCACAAAGAAAATCCACAACCTCAGTTATTAAGTAACAAAAACACGATTAAAATACAACAGACAAGCAGTTGGCTGTATTTTCATTTGTTCTTTTGTACTAAACGAAGAAGTTGGCGACACTTGCCAACGTACAAAGAAACCAAAGTAAACTTTTTTGTCAAATACCTTCACGAAATATTCTTCTTAAGATATAATACCTGTTCCGTAGTTTTTATCAAAGGAAACATATGAAGAACTGTTTTCTTAAAAATAATTGTTAACTATAGGTAAACGTAAGTCGGTAAATTATGAAAAATCGCCATTAATGGCTATATGCAAGGTGTTCCATAAGTTGTGAAGTTGTTCTAAGGAACATGCAAGAACCAAGGAATGTGTAGCTAAGTAACATTCTATCAGATCCAATCTTTGGGTTTTGTCAATTATGCCTTTTTTACGAATAAGCCTTATTAGGGGCCGAATGCCTTGTACGAAAAGCGAGTCTACGAGCTTTGGCCCCTAGTGACGTAAAACAAAACTAACCTAATTTCCATGCCATTTCATGTTTTTCAAATGCACATGTTTGTGCAAATAGAATTTGTGCTTTATTTCAAAGCATAAACCATTTTGTGTTGGCGACACTCGCCAAGCATGACCACCTAAAAACGGTTTTTAATTAATAGTTAAAAAAGTAATTAAAATTTCAAAATTCTGAACCTCAGTTGAACATTACCAAAGTCTTGGGCTTATATGTTCAAATTTTCAAAGCTCTGCGCATGGGCGCTGGCAGCATAGGGCAAGGGGGGGCAATCGCCCCCCCTGGATTTTTGTATGCAGTGTTTTCCCTTGCTTTTTTGCTCTTTCCAACATGGTAACCAGACGTTGAAGTAGTCATTGCCCCCCCCTGGGAAATATTCTGCCGGCGCCCATGGCTCTGTGTGCTGCAGATTTGTCTGGAGAACATTCATTTTTATTATTATAGATATAGATAGATTTGGCGTAAAACTGGCATAATTTTCGTGGTATTTCATGATTTTCAAGTGCACGAGATACTTCATGGAAGTAATAGGATTTCTGTTAGCTCAAAGCATGAATCATTTTATACGGGCGAAACTCGCCAAGCATGGCAACGTAAAAACGGTTTTTAATTAATTATTAAAAAAGTAATTAAAACTTTAAAATTCTAAGTATCCTATAGCCGTCTCCAAGTTCCCATATATCTCTATATCAAAATTCATCACTATCGGTTCAGCGGTGTAGGCGTGAAAGCGTAGTAAACAAACAAACAAACTCACTTTCGCATTTATAATATTAGTTAGGATAAATAACTTTTTTAAGCATACTTAACCATCTTTTTGCCGCATATTTATTCAAAACGTAAGGTAAGAATATTTATTTCTGTCATCAGCGTGTTAAACTAGTTTCTTAGTAAAATTTACTTCTAACAGAAAATCTTTGAAATAAAAATTGAATTGGGGGTTAGTTTTCAAACGAAACAAAACTAACTTCTTGCAATGCAAGCAGAAACATAAATGTGAACATTTTGAAAATTTCCTTGATGATAATTTTATACAAAAGCAGAAGGTTTTAGTTGTGCTTAAACTTTTCAGCATTATTAAATTAATAATTGTTGTTTTAAGGTTGTATGCTCTATCCAAAAAATGGATAAATATTACAAGCAGCAATACAAAGCAACTTTCATATCACACCATACAAAGAAGGATGTTATAACAGTAAAAAAAAAAAAAAAAAAAGAAAAAGAAAAAGAAAGAAAGAAAGAATGAATGAGAGAGAGAGAGAGAGAGAGAGAGAGACAGAGATTGTTTAAGATGCAAATTGAAATGCCGTAGTTCGATGATAATATGTAGGATAATAAATATTTCAATTAAAATATTTATTTTCAATCGTCAATTTCATTACCTATTTTTCAAATAAAATGTTCCAGAGTATTTTTGTATTTATTATCCCAATGTTGAGCATTTATTATAGTAGCGTGATCAAATTTTGCAGCTGGTTAATTTTTAGTTATTCATGTTAGATACATTTTGAATCAATAGTTTATTTATATCTACTGTTTTCTATGGGAGGAGGCCTAAAAAAGGGCCCCGTAAAAAAACACACAGAATTAAAAATATCTGTTTTTTATGAAAAAAAAACCCCTCAACCTTGTGTGTACTAGATTTTTTTTAAATTAAATCTTTGAAATGTTAGAGTCTGAGATGGGTTCCCTGTACAAAATAATAATAATTAATCAAAAAAATTAAAGACGTTCTAGGAAGCAACGCGTGCTAGGAAGCAACTTATGCTTAAAAACAGTAAGGTAACTTTAAACCGTGTTTTCTCAAAAAGCATTTTTAATGAATTCTCTATAACATGACCAAATTTCTCTAAAAAGTTGTAACTGCTGTTAATATACCGTGTTTACTTGCGTAATAGTCGCACTTTTTGTGTCAATTTTTCATGGTGAAATTTAGGTGCGACTATTGTGATGGGAAATCTACTACATAATATTGTTCACTCTAATGCTAAAACATTACTATATTACCAAATGCTTCCAGATTATTGCAATATATTAAATTAAATAATCTTTCCGACAGTTGCACACAAAAAAGAGCTATATTTCCACACTAATATTTTTACAGACATATATGAAGGTCAAATATACGTGACTGCGACTTTTATGCCGATAAAACATTTTGACGATTTTTTTTCGGCTTTAAAACGGGGGTGCGACTAATTATGCGAGGGTGGCTATTACGTGAGTAAACATGGTATATAGAATGAACTAATATTAAACCTGGATGAGAAAAAAAAATGAAATTTTTACAAACATATGTATAGTAAAATATTTTAACAAACACACATATGTAATCATCTTTTAAGTTATAATTTGAAATCAAATTAAAAAATGCTAAATATGTATTTATTTTTTTTAAGTTAATAATATTTTATTACTGAATTTGCAACATTAAGTATGTTCAACAGTAAATATATGTGCATTTTAAATTTCATTTATCTTGCGGATAAGGCAATGCTCCTAAAAAAAAAACTTCCCCCCCCTCAAAAATCTATGAATAGAAGTTTTATCTCGAGATTTAAAATATGTCATGGTGTATCAAAATATGTCATAGTGTATCATTAAAGAAAAAAAAAAAAAGTAATTATGCTACTACTATTCATTTGCTGACAACATCCCCCTGTAATTTTTGTGGCGGATCGCGGTTTCAGCCCCATTATTGATGATAAATGACAGCTACTCCGTGACAGCTGGACACGAGCCGAAGGGAGCTACCGCGAGCATAGAAGTGACCGCGAGGAGGAGGAGGGCAGCTAGGGTCAGGGTCAACTTGCTTCCTCACCGAGACAGCAAAGATTCTCTCTCCGAAGGAAAAGGAGATAACACATTTACATTTTGGATTTTTACTAGGTCCCCAGCCTAATGAGACATCTGTTGATAATTCATTCGGCGATTTGGGATTCGACGATTTGGACCGTTCCCCTTGCAGAACCCCACCACGGCTATCTCGGACAATAGTTGAGGTAGCCGTGACCCCACCCAATTACTTGCAGAAAGAACCCCGTACAGTTTTTTTGCCGTAGGGTAGCGATCCATCATCCGCCCCTCCCCGCCAAATAGCGGAGCGTGGTATCCCATTACATCGAAAAACGATTTACGGGATTTATGCCTTAGCCGGGGTGTTGGGGTTCAAAAGAGGGACCGTCTAAAAGATAATTGACTTGTCTTTCCTGGTCAGGCGTACCCCTAGTCAAGAAGCCTGTCAGAAGAGTCATATTGCTATTATTGAAGTCCATTATTGCCAGTGTGTAGATGGCAGCACCACCGCTTTTTGAAAAATACTTTTAGGATATTATAAATCTCCACCCACTTGTATCTGGAGGAATTCTCGTTGGCTGGATTGTTTTACTGACCAGAAAGAAAATCTCACAGACAAGGACAAATCAGATTTGCAGTTGATATTATTGTAACGCCCTTCAAAAAGTGCACCAAATTTAAAATAATTACAGGAAAAGAGGAAGTAATATTCTTTTTAAAAGAAAGTGAAAAACTAAAGTAATATTTTCCGGCTTCATTTATTCTTAATTTAATTATTCTAAAAATATTACTGTGTTAAAATCAGAATAAAAATAATACGAAAATTACTTTTAAAGTTTGTCTTACATAATAGATGATTAAAGACTACTTACTAACCAGTGGCGTAACTAGTAGCTAGGGGCGTATCCAGAGGCGGCAAAAGTTTGTTTAAAAAAAGTTAGAAGAAGATTCTGGACACATACAAGGTTACACAATCTTTTTTTTTAAACTTTTTATTAGTAAAATCATCAATTAAATTTAGTATTTATTTAATAAAACTCGTTGCTAACTGACATCCCTTATTTCCACTGTTTGTGCTTTTCATTACATTTTTTCTGCACTTTTTAAGTAAAGTGTGTTTCGAAAGTTAAATCTGAAAAAATTATAAGATAAATTTTTATTTTGGAAGAAAAGCTGCACGTTTGGAACGTCGAAATTTAATCTGCAAAACAGTATATTTATATTTTTACTTTTTTATTTATATATAATATAAATTCCACGTCACTTCGGGGTCCCCTCTTTACGCATGTGTGGTTTATTAAATAGCCTTAAAATTTGTGGCTTCATTTGTACATTATTCTTATAAATACTTTTTAAAATGATTTTATTTTATAAAATAATGTTTTTAAAGAATTATGGAAAAGGGAGCTAGTGCTAGAGTGAACAATTTTATAGTGTAGTGTAGAGTGTGTTTAAAGCAAATCTACGCTTGGGAAATTTGCCGGGGGGGGTGCCTGTGGCGAAAGACTTTTCAAGGGGCTCTAACGCACATTCACGTAAGATCTGGAGAAAATCGCTCAAAACTGCAGACCGTTAGAAAGACGGTTGCACGAGAAGTCAGAATCCTAAACCTCCACACTTCAGCCATCTCTCAATGTTTAGAGGTGAACATGAACAATTTATAAATTTGACACGAAGAGTATAATGTAAATACTGTGTTTGACGCATCTTTTTCTTTCTTTTTTTAAACAATAAAATGCACATTTACTATTATTTTTTATTAATATCTAAATTATAAGCTGTATAGCTATTTATTAAGCTTTGCGCTCACTAGACTCTTGTATAGAATTAAAGTGGACAAGCTAGATTATTGGTTAAGCACATCCTGAAGAGCCTTTTCACGATAGGTCGACACTGGCCCAAAGAACCATTTAGTATTTATGATATTTATACTGGCTCTTTTATTGTACAAAATATATGCAGAGTGAAACACACACACAAGGATGGATGGATAGGTGGGTAAGAGGAAGGAAACAGTCTTTAATATGTTTAAAATACAACAATGCTGTTGAATTCGACTCAGCGTAACATTTACCATATTTGTCTGTTTGATTCAGATCTTTTATATCTGCTATTATGCCCATTTAAGATCACCGGACTTTGGAGTACACTCATATATACACACACACAGTGATTAAATATATAATAAAATTCGACCTGAAAAGTTCCAGCTGTTTTTCTTTTTCTTTCTTTCTTTTTTTTTTTTTTTTTTTTCCATAAAAGTGTTTTCCAAAAATTATTTCGATATGCATTAATGAAGTAAAATGACAAACAGAAATTTTTTGGTATTTTAAATTACATTTTATTATAGGATATGGACAAAATCTTCTACAAAGTTATCTCTTCTCTACTCTCTACTTATTATAAAAGAAGATGTCTGTGTGTGGGTCTGTGTGTGGATCTGTGTGTGGGTCTGTGGGTCTGTGTGTCGGCGGCGTTACGGACAAACGGCTACACATAGAAACACCAAATTTGGCACTAGGGAAGATCTAAACATGAAGTTGTGCACCTCGAAGCGATTTTTTCAAAATTCGACCTAGAATTTTTTTATTTTATGTTTTATGCGATTTTTGGCATTTTTTCTCACCTAATTCGTAATAACGGCGGAAATTACGCTCGCAGCAAAACGGCATTTGTATCATCGGATAGAGGAGAAATTTTTCTTTTAAAAACAGTTTGTTCTGAATACGTAACATAATTTACCGATTTTTAGGAATTTTTTTACTAAGCATCGACTTCGGCGAATTTTTCGTAAAATAATTTTAAAATTGTCGCCATCCTGAAATCTATCCGTCATAACTTTTTGATATTTTGACAAATCGTGAAACATTCTTTTCTCCCTCTTTTAAAATAAAAACGAAAAAATTATGTAAATTAGATGATTTTTTACGAATTTTAATGCAGCCTAATGTTTAGAATTTAATAGCATCAACACGATATTACGCCATTCATTACATTGCCTTCGCGGCACGAGAACTTATGTTCGGTTGTTGCCACAGAAAGGATTACAAAAAAGGGTTTTTTCAACCAATCGAGCTTTGAAATGGGATATCAGAATTTCAATTCGCAAGTGAGGATCTATGACGTCAAATGCTTTAAGATACGTAAAAATTACGCCATAATTTTAACTCATTTATTCCAGCTCTATTTTCAACACAGGGAGACGATATTTTGATTAAAATTTACTGTAGAAATAAACTAATTAATTCACGATTATTATTATTAGAAGTGGTATTTTAATCCGGTGCTTATTTAAAAATTGAAATGTCTTCACGGTGCTGAAAATGTTCATTTTAAAAGTTACAAAGTTCGTTTCAAAGCGCGATATATTAAAATTTTTCTATTTACTATTTTTATTTTTGGCATTTAATTATGGCGCAGGCGTTGCCTAGCGTATGCATGCAGGTTGCGAGTATAGTTTTATTTTAACGTTGTATTACGTTCCTCCATAAAGGAGAGCTTACGGGATTACATTAATTGATCATGGCACGTGATAATTTAATTGCGTTGCCACAAAAAGGATTAGAAAAAATGTTCTTTTTCCAACCAATCGATTTTTTAAATGGGATATCGGAATTTCAATGCGCAAGTGAGGATCTGTGACGTCAAATGCTTTAAAATACGTAAAAATTACGCCACAAATTTAACTCATTTATCCCTGCTCTTTTTTTAACACAAGGAGGCGATATTTTGATTAAAACTTACTTTAGAAATAAACTGAGAAATTCATGATGCCAACCGGGGTATCTTTTACGGTAGTTAAACAGTGACGTCATAAATTTTTAAAAATGCGTGAAATTTGTAAACTCTGCAACTCTAACGTCCTGTCACAGTTATAGCGATTCTAAATAGCTCCTCGAGATGGCACAGTTTGATGTTTTCAGTAGACAGAACTATGGGGGATTTATAAGATATCTTTATATTGGATACATTGATATTTAAGTTGGCACCGCTTGAATATTTTTCACCACGGTGAGATTAAATGTTTTGCCGTGCTAAATACGCCAATCCTACAAAACTATGCATAAATTAAATTTGTATGGAGAGCTTCCTTAATAGCAACTATTATGGGAAATGAATAATGTTTATGGTAATGCGTGAATTGCTAAAGAATCGCCATAGAATATAAAGGTCCCATTTGTGCCAAATAATGTAAGCTTTTTCGTTAAATTGAGCATTAAAGAGGGAGAAGCGAAGATAGATAATATTAATATGCGTAATAGGTAGTATTGGTAGATTTGTAAGGATGATATGAATAAATCCCATTATACAACGTTAATAAATATTTCATGAAATTAAAAGTGTTCTGTTTATCCTTTTTCAAGGGTTGTTTTACAATCAACTGAACGATAAGTAATTCTAATTTGCGTTGATATATACCGCAGTAATTTCGACAGAGGAGATTACTTGAACTTTTTAAAAATGAAATTCGCAGCTATTTAAAAATAAATAGTTGTTCATTTCATGTAGTGTCTGAGGTATTTAATGCTACAACTTGAACCTCAAAACAGTATGATATAGAAATAACACATTTTGAAAGTCAGGAGTTCTCTGCAAACCGCTAAGCTTTTCACTTTTCTGATCGCGAATGACACTGATGTAGTTTTTTGAGTCATGATATTGCAATGATGCCACGTTAGTACTCATGACGCAAACTTTACATTATAAGTCAAATAATTTTGCTTTTATTTTAGATTTCACATCACTGGAATTAAGTGGAATTACACATGTAAGGAACATTTTCGTTTCCTACCGTGCGAAGAACGGGCACGCAGCTAGTAACATAATAAAAGAAATATTTCTTTTTCAAATTACAGTATCTGCAAACGGGCGAGGAATGTAAGACTGAAATCATGGTGCTCTAAAAAATTTAAAAACATTGCACATTTTTTTGACCGCAAATGTAAAAATCAACGAAATAATAATAAAAATGTGATAACATATATATTATGAAAACATATCAAGCAAAGATAATCCTCCTGTCAAGTCTCTTGTGTGTTTTTTTGTGATACTAAATATTTTACACAAGACGCAAGACGTGAAACACTCAATTATTCAAATCCATCTGTTTCTATTATTATAACTCTTACACTTCCATCTTCTCTACTTTCACCCCACCCCCACTCTATTAAAAATATTGAAGAAAATTTAAATTATGAAGGTGTAATAATTTAAGGAACAATAAATAATACCATTAGAAAATTAACTCTAAACAGTTTGTACATCAAACATGCCACCTATAGAAAATAACCGAAAAATACACCGCAGAGACAAACGATAATATGAGCAAACAACGATAAATTTTGTCTTTCAGAAGGAACAGAAATAAAGTCATCCCCACTTTTGCTTGAAAAATGACCACTTAGATCTTGCAGAGTAAAATTTAACACAACACCAAAGTTGTCATATACACAAATTTCATGACTTCTATTTAAAATCGTATCATTTTGACTAAATTTATTCAAAAGAAATATATAACGAAAAAAAAAAGAACGCATTCAACCATACATAAAATGTGTAATTTCGCGCACAGAAGTGACATAAGACGGGGGGAGGGGGAGGGAACCCTCATCAAAAGGGAGTAGGGACGCTCAAAGATAATTCTTGAGTATCATCAAACCACTGTTTTCGAAAGTCAACTAAAAAGTACACCAATGAAATAAAGTAACGTGAAGAATGAAATATAGGAAAGAAAATTTGTGGTCGACTTATGTGAGACGAAGACGATATACTTAAAAGCTATACCACCCACCCGCATATAGAATATTTCTTTCTTTTTTTTTAAAGTATAACACTCTGACATTAATAAATAAAAATATGTACTTTAAATTGTAAAAGTATATAATACGCAAAATATGTACTCATTGCAAATTATTATCAAGTTGACTCACTTTATAAAAAGATCTAGATCTTTTATAGATCTTATTCAATGATGAAGACTTTATTTACCAAGTGAAATTCTGGACGAGTCATTACCATTCTTAATTATGAAAATACCATTATTGTGAACCAAATTGGAAGTACAAATTACACCGGTAATCTAGTCAACCGTAGGGAATTACTCCATATTAGGGCAGATTGCATAGTTAAAACAAATAGTGGCTAACACATGCTTCAATATTACACACACTCAAAGAGATCACATGATGTAAAAAGATTTGCCTTAGTAAAAGGGGGCACTATTTACTAATGGAAACCCATTACTGCACTTAGTTATGGAGAAAAAACTATTTTGAATTAAACTGTATGTACAAATCTCATCAGTAATCTAGGAAACTGTAGGAAATTATACTACATTGATACCGTTGTACAATAAGAACAAATAGGACGGGGGGGGGGATTTGAAGCTAGCACATGCTTGAACACGATACCCGATACACAAGTAATACATACACCTAAAATATGTTTTTTAAAGTAAAACTATTCTGGCATTAATGATCACTTTAAACTGTGAAAAGATAGTATATACAAATTGAAAGTCACAGCACATTTTAATCAATCAAACACATGATATAAAAGGAATGCAGTTAAAAAGGGTGCACTCTTCAGTAATCAAAATTTTATCCACTTACTAGAATTCTTGATGACCCA
>JAWZYV010015883.1:0-164334 GCA_038373885.1 Cheiracanthium punctorium
CTACGAAGATTTTAATCTGGACCTATCATCAGGTGTATGCATTCTAAGTTTTGGATCTAAACGAACTTTGGATTTTAAACCAGCGAACTGTGAAACCACCACCATTAAACTAGAACATGGTTCAATGTGTAAGATATATCCCCCAACCAACAAACTTTTAACGCATGGTATTCCTTCTGAACCTTATGTGACAGACCCGCACATTAACCTTACATTTGCCAAAATGTACATTTATGAGCCTTCCCCGAAAAGGGCAAAGTTGGATGATTGGACGGATCATCTTTACCATAGCTTATATGCTTCTGTAAATAGTACATGGCACTTGGAAAGACTTATCTACGTTTCACTTCACGATGAAAGAACTGACTTGAAGATTCATATTAGACAATTTATTCAGAACGCCCAATTAGACTATATACCAACCGGTCAGGGAGTCGTGATGAACCCTTCCACATGGATCGAATTTATTGTAAAACTATTAGATTTTAATATAGGTCATAGCAATAGCTCTTTTATTTGTAATAATCAATTATCTGTATTTAATGATGATGGAAAATGCATCTTACAACAAATTTACTAAAACCGGAGATTCATTCACGTTAAATCCAATTTCCTTAATACTTTTAAATGATCAAGTAAAAAACTTTGCGAAATGAGAAATGAAATATTGGAATGCATTTTAAAAACGCTATATACGACGACCCTGCCTCATTTAATTTTAAAATTAAAGCCGCAAAAATGTAACCGCGAACCCCATTGTAATTATGATGAGGCGAAACAACAATTAATGGATATAGTACATCAGGAAATTTTTAAAAACATAGGCCGGGTTCAGGATCATTCTTCGCAAAGGATACATGCTTGTTCGAATAGAACACATGTTGATGAGCGAGAGGGTCTTATAAGTAGTAAAGCATGGTTTACGGTTGACATGCCATATATTGCAAGAGAGATATGCGAGAACAAATGTACTTGTCATTATGACGGAGAATTTTTTTCAAACATTTTCATTGAAGACTGTATGAAGTATCTTCAAAATGAGCTATTTAATACATTTTTTCAACCGTTTTCAGATTTTGCTATTTCCAAGGATGATAAAACATGTGTAATTATGTGATGTTATTGGTGTATAACTAGTATTGCAATTGTAAAAAATATATTAAAACCTCCTTATTATTTTAATGTAAATGACACCCAATGTGCTATCGCATGATGTATATCTGTTGTGCATAATTATGTAGAGCCGTAAGTTTTCTACTGCAATAAGTTTTTACGGACTTATGCATGCTTAGTTATAGAATACTCATTGAAAAGTTATTATTTTCTTAATTGTGTAAATAGTTTGTGTAATTTAAAATATATTTTTGTAAATAAATAAGTTTAAATACGAAAACTTTTCTGTGTTTTCTTTATGTGTATGTGTGTGTTGATTACTTGCAAAATAAAAATCTATGAAATTTTACTGCAGCAAAAAGTGGTAAAGTTAACATACTTGGTCAAGATTTAAGGTTCTCGTGTTGTGTTTTATACTTATCTTTTATACACTACAAGGTAAAAAGTTACAAATTTAACAACATTTATTGAAGCATGTACTGTGGAAACATTAATCTACTACATAGAAATAAAATTTTCTGATTAAAATCATAAACTTAAGTGTGATAGGTAAATTGTGTTACATGAGAATTCCCAAAGTACTAATTTTTTATAAAATGAACTTAGCTAAAAAAGTTAGTTTCCATAATTTTATAACTTAATCGATTTTACATAATAATTTACATAATCGATTTTACATAAAATAGTCTAAGTCACTCACTTTGTATAGACATAAATTATATTACTTTTAATTAGTTAAGGTTTACATCTATGCTAAAATAACTGATTATTTCTGTACCAAACATTGAAGAACTTATCAAAAACATGTTAAGCATACTACTTCTACGAAATTTACAAAGTTCTAATAGCTAAGTTCCTTTCGAGAAATAATTTCATAACTTATGAGAACTCATAAACGTATACAAATCAAAAGTATACTTAGTTTGAACAAGTAACATGTATAAAAGTAAGAGCATATTTATTTAAAATTTGTAAGCATAACCATCTCAATCAGTAAAATGTGTAACATGTGCACTTAGTTGATATTTCTCATAAAAATATTCAAGCCCATTACTTAATAAAAATTATGAAAATATGCTAAGTTAATACTCTGATGTTTTAAAAACATAGTGTTTGATTTAAAATATTCTGTTACTTCAAGTAAAATGTGGTAAGATCTTTACATTAAAGAACACCTAAAAAATCTTTATTTTAAAATACTAAGTTTCTTTATCTCACAACTTTATTTTTGAAAAACCTGTAAAATCGATTAAGTTATAAAATTATGGAAACTAACTTTTTTAGCTAAGTTCATTTTATAAAAAATTAGTACTTTGGGAATTCTCATGTAACACAATTTACCTATCACACTTAAGTTTATGATTTTAATCAGAAAATTTTATTTCTATGTAGTGGATTAATGTTTCCACAGTACATGATTCAATAAATGTTGTTAAATTTGTAACTTTTTACCTTGTAGTGTATAAAAGCACAACACAAGAACCTTAAATCTTGACCAAGTATGTTAACTTTACCACTTTTTGCTGCAGTAAAATTTCATAGATTTTTATTTTGCAAGTAATCAACACACACATACACATAAAGAAAACACAGAAAAGTTTTCGTATTTAAACTTATTTATTTACATAAATATATTTTAAATTACACAAACTATTTACACAATTAAGAAAATAATAACTTTTCAATGAGTATTCTATAACTAAGCATGCGTAAGTCCGTAAACACTTATTGCAGTAGAAAACTTACAGCTCTACATAATTATGCACAACAGATATACATCATGCGATAGCACATTGGGTGTCATTTACATTAAAATAATCAGGAGGTTTTAATATATTTTTTTACAATTGCAATACCAGTTATACACCAATAACATCACATAATTACACATGTTTTATCATCCTTGGAAATAGCAAAATCTGAAAACGGTTGAAAAAATGTATTAAATAGCTCATTTTGAAGATACTTCATATAGTCTTCAAAGAAAATGTTTGAAAAAAATTCTCCGTCATAATGACAAGTACATTTGTTCTCGCATATCTCTCTTGCAATATATGGCATGTCAACCGTAAACCATGCTTTACTACTTATAAGACCCTCTCGCTCATCAACATGTGTTCTATTGGAACAAGCATGTATCCTTTGCGAAGAATGATCCTGAACCCGGCCTATGTTTTTAAAAATTTCCTGATGTACTATATCCATTAATTGTTGTTTCGCCTCATCATAATTACAATGGGGTTCGCGGTTACAATTTTGCGGCTTTAATTTTAAAATTAAATGAGGCAGGGTCGTCGTATATAGTGTTTTTAAAATGCATTCCAATATTTCATTTCTCATTTCGCAAAGTTTTTTTACTTGATCATTTAAAAGTATTAAGGAAATTGGATTTAACGTGAATGAATCTCCGGTTTTGTAAATTTGTTGTAAGATGCATTTTCCATCATCATTAAATACAGATAATTGATTATTACAAATAAAAGAGCTATTGCTATGACCTATATTAAAATCTAATAGTTTTACAATAAATTCGATCGCATGTGGAAGGGTTCATCACGACTCCCTGACCGGTTGGTATAAAGTCTAATTGGGCGTTCTGAATAAATTGTCTAATATGAATCTTCAAGTCAGTTCTTTCATCGTGAAGTGAAACTTAGATAAGTCTTTCCAAGTGCCATGTACTATTTACAGAAGCATATAAGCTATGGTAAAGATGATCCGTCCAATCATCCAACTTTGCCCTTTTCGGGGAAGGCTCATAAATGTACATTTTGGCAAATGTAAGGTTAATGTGCGGGTCTGTCACATAAGGTTCAGAAGGAATCTTCTTAATTTTTTCAAATTGCTTTAATTGAAAATAATTATGTGGTTCTTATAGTTTGGTAATTATATTTTCCACTTTTGATGTGTTGCAATTTTAAGTATGATTTTTTTTTTGTTATTGTTAATGCTTGTTTTCTGTATTTTGGTGTTTTGCAAAATTTTAAGTTGGTAATCCAGTGTAATTAATAGCAATAGGCATTATCGGTAGAAGTACTTTAAGCCGTTTGTATACAAAAACTGGGGTTTGAGGGTTTTCTCCAAATAGAAAATAAAGTCTGTATGGTATCTGTATTTCAGTAAATTCTAATTAAGATTAAATTTTCACTTGCTAACTAATTTTATCCTACATAAAATAGTATTGTGAATCTGATAAATTGTTATAAGAAAAAAAAAAACTTTTAAAGCGTTTAATATCTTCAAATGTGTTATTTTGTTTTTAGTGTCAAAATAATATACCTATATTATAACTCTTGATATTATATTAATATATTAAAACTCTTGATTAAAAAAATATTTGTTGTAAAATTATTTAACTTAAAATTGAAACTTGGTTAAAAAATATTTGTTTGTAGGCCTCCTGGGGATGTTGTTCCTTTCTTTGCTCCACATACTTTATTATTATTTAAAGAAACAAAAACAACAACGCATCCTCTGTGCTACGCCCTGTCTCCATTCATGCGAGGCTAGCGTGATGGGGAAAGGCACAGTAAAAATTTTTATTTGAAATGAGGCGGTAGATGTTCTACCGGGTGGCTGGTGGGTCCTCATTTAAGTACAATAATAATATTTTTTATTTCAGGTTTAATTCATAAAGTATAGCTTATTTAAAATTTTTCCAAGTCCCTTATTTGAAAAATGTGTGAAAATCTGAAAAAATTACAAGTCCCCTTATTTGAAAAATATGTCACACTCTGAAAAAATTACAAGTCCCCTTATTAAAAAAAAAAGGGGGAAAAAATTCTTATCAATCCTTCGAACATCCGGTCCGACCACGCCCCCCTTCCCCGCTCAGCTCAGGGAAAGCATCCGAGCGGAGACTCCGGAGGCTCCGGCGAATTAACATGGCTCCGGCTGGGCAGAACCCCCATTTGTCTACTACTGATCTTAAATCAGTTTAACTTTGTATATAACTACTTTATCAGTTGTGTCATTTATTACTATTAATCATCAGTTTAATTTTGTATACTACTTTTGTATATTGTTATCTTTATTATTGCATATTTAGTGCTTTCTTTCTTTTGCCCGATGATTTTGAATAAATGTATTTCAAAAGAAAATTTAATTTCTTGACCGGGAAATTGGGGGGGGGGTCGACTTATACATGGGATTTTAAAAAATTCAAATTTCTTGATTGGGAAAGCGGGGGTTCGACTTGTTCGTGGGATCGACATATAATCGGGTAAATACGGTATTTAATAAAGAATTCTGATACATGTAATAAAACGCTATACGCATATCATTAAGTATCAAGTTTTCAGCTTACACAAACAGCATAATGATTTCTTAAGTTTAACATTTTTTAAACACAATAAAACTGACAGACGTTCAATTTGGACAAACAAAAATTTTTGCAAGGGGAACACAGAATAATAATTTAGAAAATAAAGAAAGTACAAATGCGTACCTAATCATCTGAAGAGCTTTCTTTTCTCACTCTTCCACTTGAAAAAACTTTGCTGTAATATTCACTTCAAATCATTATAGAAATCAAGTACAAGTATAAAATTAAATGTTTCACCGGGAAAAATAATATCAATTATCACTAGAGATGTAAAATTTCGGGAAATTTTGAAGAGGTGGAGAAAAACAGTTTTTTTAGGTTTTCTTTTTCTCAAAAAATTTACTTTTCACAAATAAAACTTTACCTAGAACCCATATTTTCTTAGAAAATATAATGTAATAAACATTTTTAAAAAATTATGCAATCTATCTCTAAAACATTTCTAACATATATGCAATCTATAATGTATGCTATCTATATATGTATTATATATACACATTTCTTTTTTTTTTCACTTAACAGGAATATTATTGTGTAAAGCTCTTACTATTAAAAATTTAGCATTTCTGTCTCATAATTACCAATAGTTTTTCTTGTTCAAAACATCATTCTAGTCTAGTAAAATCTTCACTGAACCATGCATTTTGAGTAGAGCATTTTCCCCCATCGATTATAGACAGAGAGGTATGAGATGTTTAACATAAGATTAAAATTTAGCTTTTTACATTGAGTGAGTTACCATTAAAAAAGAAATGTAAATGCTTTTTTATTATATGTTTGTAACTAAGTTTAACAAAAATTTAAGAGAACTCATTTTGTAAATTATAAAAAATAACTTTTCATTACAATTTTAATAATTGTATTGTATTGTATTGATGGAGATGCCAAAGGCAGAGTACATTTTAAGGGATTTTAACACATCTGGAGTTCTAACACATTAAGGGGTTCTAACACATTACATCTGGAGAAAAACGCCCCAAACTCCAGATCATTAAATCAACAGCCTTATTGTAGGTAGAACCCTGGACTTTCACACTTCAGCCATCTATCATATCCAGTGTCTCATCCACTCAGCGGTGATGGGGGATGTAAGGTTCCTCTTATTATCATGTTGACAGCCTTGTGAGGACTCCTTCGACCGCCGTGTTCAAGATAGTAAACGAACTTGGTGCGTTCTTGAGTGGGAACTGTTTGCGAACCATCACCCGAATGAATTCGCTGTTGCGATTGAACTGAAGAGAAGAGACTTCTCTTCAGTTCTGTTGTCTCCCTACAAAACTGTGAGTTGGACACGAGGAGTGCGCGGTGCGTCCAGCACGTGAAGAGATGACCCATGCGGGGTTGTTATTTTAACTGCTAATGAAATACTCCGAGCAAGGAGTTTTTGTGGATTTTATTTTATTTTGTTTAATAAAGTGTCAGTGTGAAGTTTATGTAATTATTGTAAATGGCTGGAATAAACATCTGTTAACTCAGAATGACTGATTGTCTGGTGGCCGTATCCTGAAGACGTTACAGCCATTTATAACTGGTGTCAGAAGTGGGATCGTGTCTACGGGGAGAGCTTTGCTTGATTACGCAAGTTCGTAAACTCGCTCACCGAGTTGTGTCAACAAGTGGAGACAGTTGGGGAGTTTTTCATCCTAGCGGAAGCTGTGATTTGTGAGTTTGTGTCTACAAAGTGAAGACGAACATTTTCATCATGGCAGATTTGTGAGATATATACTATCGAATTCACGTAAAATTCCAAGGTAATTTGAGAGTTCCATCCGGGTAAAAGAAATGTGTGAGTGATTATCGACGAGGAGTGAATTTGTGTACCACCGGATGTACGTAGATTTTCAGAGTTACGGATCATATTTATTGGAGGAAATCGTGCCTTTCGCGTGTGGAATGACCATGCTAAGGTAGGCTTGTTAAGAATGTATTTCGTGTTGATGTTTTAAATTCGGGCATTGAACTGTGTTGTTTTGGAGTTTTTAAATGGGTGTAAGGTGTTATGTATGAATTTTATGATACATTTTAGTAAGGGTTGACTTATGCACAGGTGGACTCATAGTCAGTTGTGTTGTATAGATATATATTTCATTGTATGGAATAAGTTTGTAAAATTGGGAATTTATATATATATATACATATAGGATAAGAAACATGGCCTACCTTGCAAAAAAGCGAAAAGCCGATTTGGTAACTTTGGCTTTTGAATTGGGAGTAGATGCCGATCAGACTGATAGGGTTAAAGACATTATAACGAAAATTACAACGTCCGTGGATTACAAGGAAGAGTATGTCAAAAATATGATTGAGCAGATTGAGGATGAGCAAAGAGAGAGGGCGGAAAATCTAAAGGCAGAATGCGAATATGAGCTAGAACGTTTGAAATTGACACATGTAGATATGAGTAGTCTGACCTCTTCGCGTGACGAGCTGGGCAGAGTTACGCGGGAATTCAAAAACTTCATGCAGGGGTTTGACCTGAACACCTCGGACATTTCTTTATATTTAGTTATGTTTGAGCGGCAGGCTAAACAGGCTCAGGTAGACAAGTCTGATTATGTCTCTCACCTTATACCGCTTTTGCCCATAGAAATCGCGGAAATTATTATTAGGGAACCCGAAGAAAAGGCTGAGGACTATCAGTATATAAAGAAATTGTTGTTGGAGCGCTTTAAATTAAAGCCTGAGACCTTTAGAATTAAATTTACCCAGCACCAAAGACGCGTGGGGGCATTGTGGAAGGATCTGGTATTTGAGCTCGGAACCTTTTTGGACGGCTGGTGGGATGGAGTGGGGGTGGACACGTTTGGAAAGTTAAAGAGCTGATGATTGCTGATCAGATAAAAAACCGTGTCTCGCCGGAAGTAAGGGAACACTTCATTGATAACTGGGGAGACCTGGTCAGTCCGTCGGAGTTGGCAAATAAATTAGATCAATATGAGGCAGTTAGAAAAACTTCGCGAAAACAAGTAATTTCAAAGGCGTCTGATCGAGGGAAATGGATAAAGAGAATTTTTTGTCAGCAGGAAAGGAATCCCCTGAAAAAAATAAAAATCGAACGGTCGGAAACACTCCTCCCTGGAGAAGCCCCGAGTTTAGACGTAAGAATTCGGAAAATGTTGCATTTGACCGTAGAAAGAATTTTAGATGTTTTTTGTGTGGCTCGCCAAACCATTTAAAACCAAGTTGCCCGAAATTAAAGGAAAACCGTGCTTTTGAGCAGGTAAATAATGTGAGAACGGGGGAGTCTGGTGAAACTTTATTTGAGCCCTATATGAGCGAGGCAAAAATTAACGGAAAATTAATGCGAGTGTTGCGAGACACGGGAGCAAATATGGATATGGTATCCTTGAACCATATCAGTCCTGGTGATTTGCTGGGTGAAACGGTGTGGGTAAAACAACCGCTAGATAAAAACTTTGTTTACCTCTTGCAAAAATTGAAATGGAAAGTGCGAAATTTGGAAATGTTGTGACTAAGGCAGCTGTGATTGATTCTTCCCTTGATCAGGGTTTTTATCTGTTATCAAATAAAACTCTAAAATTAATTGAAGATCAAAAAAGAAACCCATCGCTAGTTAACGCAGTTGTTACTCGTAGTCAAAAGCGAGAAGAAATACGTCGGAACCCTGAGGATCGTGACAGTACACAGGGGGAAAATCTAGAACAACCCTGTATGACGGGCAGTTTTGAGTTGGAGGAAGCAGAAAAAATGCAATTGCCGGAGGGGGAGGATTCTGCTATTCGAGCCCTTTTATCAGTGGACTCGCAAAACTTCGCTCGCGAACAGAGAGATTGCCCCACTCTTAAGCCATGTTTTTCAAGCGTGCAGGAGAGGGGAGAGAAATCGGTGTTTAAAATGGAGAGAGGGTTTTTGTTTAGAAAATCCGTAGATCGCCTCAAGAACGAGCGGAGGCAGCTTCTTGTTCCGAAAAAATTTAGGAAGAAGATTAAGGCTATCTGTCACGAAGAGACATCGGGGCATGTGGGTGCTGCGAAATCGAAGGATAGACTGCTACGTTACTATTTTTGGCCTAACTGCATTAAAGATGTAGAAAATTATGTTCGTACTTGTGATCCGTGTCAGCGGGTTGGAAAGGCTCGAGATACTAAAAAAGCCCCGTTAAAGCTGGTACCGATCATTAGGGAGGTTTTCTCAAAAATAAATATTGATACGGTTGGCCCTTTGCCATCTAGTGCAAATGGAAATCGGTATTTAGTGACGGCCATCTGTATGTCATCGAGGTATCTCGAGGGCCACGCAGTGAGCGATATTGGTTCGGTTTCTGTGATTGAGGCGTTGTTAATGATTTTCAGTAGACTGGGATTTCCGCGGGAGGTACAGTGTGACTTGGGAACCTCTTTCACTAGTCATCTCACCACCGAATTTTTTGACCGGTTCGGAATAAAGGTTACTCATAGTTCGGTTCATCATCCCCAGTCAAATCCGGTTGAAAGGTTTCATAGGACTATTAAACGGGTAATCAGGGTACTTTGTTTGGAATCTGGAGAGGATTGGGAGAAAAATTTACCCTCAGCATTACTGGCTCTACGAACGGTGACTCATGAGAGCACCGGATTCAGTCCTAGCGAATTGGTGTATGGGAAAAATTTGCGTACCCCCGAAGTTCTATTGTATGATCACTGGGTGGCCCAGAGGAAACTGAGACCCCTGTGACCGAATATTTTCTCGATTTAATTAATAGATTTAAAAAATGCCAGGAGTTGGCGTGCGACAGAATGTCTGAAATGCAGCTGAAACGTAAGTCGTATTATGATAAGAATGCTGTCGGGCGAAAGTTCAATGTAGGAGAACAGGTCTTGGTCTTGGCGACCTCTAAACCAAATAAGCTGGCTGTTAAGTGGATAGGTCCCGGAATTATAGACTCAGCTTTCAGAAACTAATTATTTAGTAAAGTTACCAGGTAAAAATGACCGCTCCCAAATTTATCACGTGAATTTACTCAAACCATATTATAAGAGAGTTGAGGAAATTAACCTGGTGATCAGCGAAGAGAGAGAAAATTTTCTTGGGGAGCAGGAGCTGGAGTTTCCTTACCCTGTGGCGGACCCTAACGTGTATGATTTTGATGAAATTGTTCAGCATAGTGCACTAGATGAAAAACTCGACAGTGAGCAGATATGAGGGCTTCGAAAATTATTAGGAGCTTATAGGGGTATTTTTTCAAATGTACCAGGGAGAACGAACCTGGTAGAGCACGATATTGAGCTTACTAGTTCTCGTCCTATCCGTTGTAGACCATATAGACTCTCCCAGAGACAATCGGAAATTTTAAAAATCGAAATTAAGAGAATGCTAGATTTGAAGATTATTGAAATTGGGGAGTCTGAATACACTTCACCAATGATAATAGTAGAATCGCCGGTTAGAGATCCACGTCCCTGTATAGATTACAGTAAGTTAAATTCCGTGATACGAGTAGAGTATTTCCCGTTGCCAAATATAGAGGAAAGGGTTGAAGGGGTCTCTGCTGCTAAATTTATAACCGTGCTTGATTTGGAAAAGGGTTACTGGCAGATCCCTTTGAGTAAAAAGGCTCAGCGCCTGGCCGCTTTTGTGACGCCCTTTGGTTGTTACAGACCTCTTAAGATGCCGTTCGGGCTAATTAACGCCCCTTATTTCTTTTGCAAATTAATGTCACAAGTGTTGCAGGATTGTGAGGAATATGCTTTACCCTATTTGGATGACATAGCTGTCTTCTCCGGAAATTGGGACGATCATTTGAAACATATTGATAGCGTTTTCAAAAGGATAGAAATTGCTCAGTTAACAATAAAACCATCTAAATGTCGCTTTGCTCAAAATTATGTTAAGTACTTGGGCCATATAGTTGGTGGTGGGTTTCGCACCCCTACGGAGGCAAAAATTAAGGCAGTCATCGATTTCCTTGTACCCTCAACAAAAACTCAGGTGCGTGCGTTTTTGGGTCTGGCGGGCTATTATGCCCATTATATACCAAATTTCTCTCAAATTGCAAGTCCCCTTACGAACGCTCTTAAAGGAAAAATTAAGAAAGAGTCGATCTGTTGGACGGATGAATGCAACCAGGCATTCAACGCGTTAAAACAAAAGCTCACGGAGAGGCCTGTACTTTATGCTCCAGATTATAGCAGAGAATTCATAATCCAGACGGATGCGTCGGATACCGGAATGGGAATTATAATGGCGCAGAGGGATCCTGAACAGGGAGAGCATCCGATATTGTACTTGAGTAAAAAGTTCTCGGATTCTGAACGTAAATATAGCACCGTTGAACGAGAATGTGCTAGCATAATTTATGCTATAAAAAAATTGAGGCATTATTTGGATGGACAAAGTTTTACCATTGAAACAGATCATAATCCATTGGTCTGGCTTAAATCAAACGCGGGGACGAATCAGCGCCTAATGAGATGGTCTTTGGCCTTACAACCATTCAATTATAGGATTGTGCATAGGAAGGGTTCCGCCAACAAAAATGCTGACGGTCTTAGTCGAGTGGGTTAAATGCTATTTGAAGGGACTGAAAATGGGACTTTCACTTGTACAGGGAATGTTGAAATTGAGTCAAACTTGTGTGTGGAAGTACTAGTGTTTTTATATCATTTAAATTGTTAGAATATCAGGTTTATAAAATTTTGAAATATGTTTTGTGTAGTTGTGTGAGATTGGTTCTGACTTGATTTAGGAACAGTGGGAAATTTGCCTCTGGCTTGTGGCGAGATCGGGTCATCTACATGGAAATTAGAAACTAAAATTTTTCTCTGATGCATCGAAAAATTTTTCTAAGGGGGGAGGAGTTGTAAGGTTCCTCTTATTATCATGTTGACAGCCTTGTGAGGACTCCTTCGACCGCCGTGTTCAAGATAGTAAACGAACTTGGTGCGTTCTTGAGTGGGAACTGTTTGCGAACCATCACCCGAATGAATTCGCTGTTGCGATTGAACTGAAGAGAAGAGACTTCTCTTCAGTTCTGTTGTATCCCTACAAAACTGTGAGTTGGACACGAGGAGTGCGCGGTGCGTCCAGCACGTGAAGAGATGACCCATGCGGGGTTGTTATTTTAACTGCTAATGAAATACTCCGAGCAAGGAGTTTTTGTGGATTTTATTTTATTTTGTTTAATAAAGTGTCAGTGTGAAGTTTATGTAATTATTGTAAATGGCTGGAATAAACATCTGTTAACCCAGAATGACTGATTGTCTGGTGGCCGTATCCTGAAGACGTTACAGGGGCCTCTTTAATAATTAAGATGTTATAAAAAATAATGAGGATTACAGGGATAGAATGAATTAACATTAATCACTAATTTTTTATTAATTTTAGAGAAAAAAAACCTATCAGAACTTATAGAGTACTTTGAGAAAAAAAAAACATTATTTTTCATTATTACTTTTATTTATTAATTTTTGTTATTACCTACAATTTTATTTTAACATTATAATTAATGCATGTGCTAGAAATAAAATATAACATATTAAAGTAATATTTAATTAAAAATCACCATATGATTCAATCAATATTACTACAGCATTCTGAAAGCAAATTTTAATTTTATTATAGATTCTGTCATCCATTTACACCAGATATGGGCAACCTTTGAAAAGTTGCGGGCCAAACTTTAGGATGTTACCATTCTCAGGCCAAATTCAGGGCGTTAACGTAGTCTCAGGCCATGTAATTGGGGTTTTGAAAGTTTTACATAGGTTTTATTCTGAATTTTGATATGTGATTTACACAATCTTAAAATTTAACTATAATTCAATGATATAAATGTTGCCAATTTAAAGATTAAAAAAGGGTTCTTTTCTTTCATTATTTTAAAAATACTGTGAAAATTAAAAATCTTCTAATATTTAAAAGCAAGTTTAATAATAATTACACTTGTATCAACAATATTTTAAATAACATTTCATTTTTTTAATATAAAATTAAATAAAATTTAAAGGAAGAAAGCAATTAGATTTTTGCATGCAATAACTTTTATGAATTGTTTAAAAATAGATTTTTCACGATTTTTTTTTTTTTTTTAAATTTGTCATATGTAGCATTTTTAACATAGTGTGAGAATCTTGCATTTTTTTTTTCTTGCATTAAAAACTATTACTGAGAGCAATGCATGCATCCTAAGAAATTGTTCCACAGGGGGAAAAAAATAGAAAATAATAAAAACAGTTGTAAGTTTAACACAGAGTGCAAAAGTTGACTCTCAAGGACTCCTAAAGTCTATAAAAGTAAAAAAAAGGAGGAAGGGGTGTCCTGCGGACACAATCATTCTTCAACTGGGCTGCATTTATTGCATGTAAGTGGGTCTGACTTGGAGGTCCAGTTACATGCAATAAAAATAACTAAATCATAAATACCCTGATTTTGGGAGTTTTCCCGAGGCATGGATAAATACCCATTTACACATACATCCATATAAATACATACCATTAACCATTGGGTATTTATTCAACCCAAATCTATAGCAGGGGTCGATACAGATGAAAATTGGGTCCGTTTTGCAGCCCCTTCACAAAAATACAATCCATTAAAATGGCCCTTCGTTGGCATTTTATTCTGTTTTGTCAATTACTTTAACCAAAAACATTTACTTTTAGTGGTAGTTTTTATTGGTATGAAAATTCACAAAAGTAAGTGTTGAAATTCACAAAATTAAGTATTGAAATTCACAAAAATAAGCAATTGTCACAAAAATGGGATCCTGGAAAAAATCATCGACCCTTCAATAGTGAAAAAGTCTGATCCATTTTTTAAAAAAATTCACTCAGTTTTGGGGAAAGGGTGTGACATTCTCACCCATTTTTTTCCATAATGAAAACCATGCATATGTATGTATATTTTAGGGATGCACTGAGTATTTGTTATGTACAGTCTATTCAGACAAAACGAATATTTGGTTTGGACAAATACTTTAATATTTGGCAACCGAACAGTAAACAAATTTAAACATTTGACAATTGGTAAACAAACACATTTTTTGATACAATGAACGAAAGCATAATACCATAATATAAATTAATTCAAATTGTTACTTAATTATCCCAATCCAATTCAAAGTAATTTTAATGTAAGAGAAAACACTCCGATGTTAAATGCAAAGTTTTTTGCTTTTCATTTTTTCTTAAATTTTATGACACATTACCATCCCGGAATATTTTCCAGTGGCTCATTTTTGTGTAAGCTATTTTTTTTTTTGTGAATTTTCATAACAGTTTTTGTAAAATTCTCTTTCTTAAAATAACTTACAATTAGTACTAGCATAAGTAGTTTAATAATTTGATAAATTATAATAATCTCAAAAGAAATTTTAAACATTATTTCTTTTATTACTAGTAATTGTGATCTCAGCAGAAGTGATTGTATACTTTCTTTTCTAAATAGGTAATATTATGTTTTCAGTAAAAGATTAATATAGCTTTATTTAGGGAAAAAACATAATTTTTTCCCAAATAAATAATTATCATAATCTTACTAGAAGATATGATTTAAGACTCTAAGTTTCTTTTATAAAGGTATATCACTGATAACTATTAATAGGATGTTTTAATTATTTCTGACACGCCAAAGTAAAAAGGTTTTGCTTTTGTTTGTAAAATGAATTAAAAAGTTTCTTTAATCGAATTGCTAATATTTATATCATTAGTTCGGATTGTAAAGAAGAGAGATACGACACCATAATAATTAAGGTCCATTTTTTATTAGTTTGCCTGGTTGGTTTAACTAGGTTTTCATGTATAATGATGCAACAAAGTTTGCAAAACATACAAGCCAAAGTAAAACACAAATAAAACTAATTAAAATGTAAAAATTAAACCTGGTTTAAATTGATTTTCTCTTTTTCGTGTAATGAGTAAGCTGGGTCCCGTTTTTTTTTTTTTTTTTTTTTGACACATCCCGAATTTTAATCGCGAAAGTCCCGTGAATTCGTGAATAAAAGTTAACAAGCCTATTCATATTCACAACGGGCGCTGCAACTTACAGCTTAAAGGGAGATGTCCTTTATAGGAATTTAATTACAATAGAGTAGTCATATCTAGTGAAATACTTTTAAATAAATAAAACTTACTTGAAGCCGTACTTGTGAATTTCACAAACATTAACTTGGTACATGAAGTCTGTGTAACGTTCTTCGGGCAAGGCGCGGAGAATGCATTGTATGTTATGTAAATAATCAAATATGTGGGTCTACTACGCATGCGTGAGCGCGCTGCTTGGGAGAAATTTTTCCAATCAAAAAGATTTCTTTTTGTGAGACATGGCAGAGAAAAACCCCTTACACCTTTGAATCTTGTTTCACTTTATTTAAAATATTTCAGTGCTTCTTTTATTGTCAGAAAAGCCATAAAGTAAATAAATGTTTATTTTTATAAATTACTTTTTAAACTAATTATTACTTTAATGAGTTAATAAAATCTGTTTGAACTTACCTTTGACCCACATTTTTTTGATAAAAACTGTAAAAAATGGTGATGTTCTTTCTATTCCTGCTATACTTAGCAAAATTAACACAAACACAGTTGGCAAAAGTAATAAGTTTGTAATGTAGTTGATGAAAATATAAATCGGTAGTAAAAATTGACATTTGAATTGGCATTTTAAAGACCTCTAACCCCCCCCCCCCAAAAAAAAAATCTTAGCAATGATCCTGCCTTTGGGACCCCGGAACTTGAATCCCCTGTACACTTCTGATTATTACTACACAGCATGAATGTAAAAGAATGTTATTTAATTAAAATAATGAAAGTTTATGCTAACACTTTATGAAATATTTACTGGCCCATTACCCTGAAATAGGTGCTGGCCAGGTAAATTTTAAACAGCACCACGCCGCACAGTGGGGTAGAGGTTAAAAAGTCAATTTTTCAAAGTCCCTTTTTCATTGATCAGCTCCACTACTTTTTCAGTAAATTACCTGCAGAATCGGCCTGTAGTAATAGTTTTGCGGTTACAGTACTTGTTTAGCATGAAATTAAAGTCAAACGTGAGCACTTTAAATTTTGTAGCTTTTACAAGGAAAAATTTCGAAAAATCTCTTTTTCATAGGGCTTTTCCGAATTTTTTTTTATGATATATGTTGTGAGTATAGGTCCTACAGTATCTGTAAAAGTACAAAAGTTAATTTGAAGATGAGTTTCTACATGCAAATCAGTCAAAAATGAGATTTTGGGTGGAATTTGGATTTAGTTACGCGTACAAATCGAGCTTCACCTTCCTTTGATCTGTCATATTTTTTTTCTTGAAGTTCTGACCCTAATAAAGGATCTCTGAAAGTTTCACACCCCTTCTCACCCCTATTCGCTCAATGTAAATTTTTGAACATAGTAATAGGCCCCCGCCCGCGTCTCATTCTCTCTGGCAGGAACACAATCAAATCCCCGCGTACCCGCGACTGTGTGTTTTTGTTTCACACTTGTTTTGAGAGGGGAAAGGGGCAGGTGATTAATTCAACATGATTCTGTTTGAACTAGGAAAGTGTATAATGTCATCTGGGTAGACAATAGTAAAAATTCTTTGTTCGTGGTGTATTCAGTTCTTTGTGATTCGTTTCACTGAAACTATGCCTGTGTTAGATACCTTACGCGGACTTGGTAAATGCGTATTTTGAAGACGGTTGTGTTGAAAAATACTTGGAACAGCGCTACGGTGATGACCTTAGCGACGATTTCCGTTCAAAAATCACTTCAGAAATAAGCAGGCGGTTCAAAGGAAATTTTAATACAAAGTTAAAATCCGTCAATTACGACAAAAAGGCTTTTAGGAAAAAGTTTTCTGATTGGATGACACATGAATTTGAGGTATCAGTTCCCGAAGCTATTGAGACGGTTGGCCTAACTAGTCATGGCAGACCCTCTAAGCCATTTGAATTATGCGGGCGCAAAGCTCAACTATATAAAATCCGTGATGTACAAACCAGTTATTCTCAATCTCTCATAGATGCTGCTGGCTCATCCAAGGACCAACCGACAGCTTCGTTTGACCCGGACAGTGCGCTGGCATTGATAATCCAAGCCAAGTTGTCCAGGGAGCAGTACGATGTGTTGAGCAAAGCTGTCCACAATCTCCTTGGTTATAAAATATTTCCAAGCTACACTAAAATACAAGCCGCTAAAAAGCAGTGTTACCCACATGATGCGAAAATCACAGAAATAGCCGCTGAGGTTCCTCTTCAAAATTTACTAGACCACACTTCCATAAGAATAATTGAGACGCTACCACTGAGTGACATAAAACTTTTGGACCAGCCCCAACTCTTACTTCACACTAAGTGGGGCTGTGATGGTGCATCCGGCCAGAGTGAATACAAGCAAAAATTTCACGAAAATGTCGAAGGTGCGTCGGATGCACATCTTTTCATGACTTCAATTGTCCCGCTTAAATTGACACTAGCATCAAATGAAGAAAAGTGCGTCTGGAAAAACCCTCGCCCCTCATCAACTAACCTTTGCCGCGTCCTGCAATTTCAGTACAGAGCTGAGTCACCTGAATTGATTAGACAGGAAAAAGAGCGAGTGGAGGCCGAAATTAAAAATTTGGTCTGTACTACGGTTACTTGTGAAGATGTCGAAGTTAAAGTCCAGCATGTACTGCATTTCACGATGATAGATGGCAAAGTGGCGCAGGTTGTGACCAACATGCCTTCAGCGAGCAACTGTGTGGTATGCGGTGCCAACCCTTCTCAAATGAACGATTTATCTATACTTGGCATAAAACCATCAAACGAAGGCGTTTTAAGTTTAGGCATGTCTCCATTACATGCTCGTATAAGGTTTATGGAATTCATATTGAAGTTAGCTTATAATCTCGAATTCAAAGCCTGGAGATCTTCGTCAACTACCAAACCTTTGAAGGATGCGGCAAAAAAGCGGATTCAGGATGAATTCCAGGAAAAACTGGGATTGAAAGTTGACTTCGTCAAACAAGGAGCAGGTACCACAAATGATGGTAACACAGCTCGCCGTTTCTTTGAAAATTCCGATATCACAGCTGAAATTACTGGAATCAACAAGGAAGTGATATCAAGACTAGCAACAATACTGGAAGTTATTTGCTGCCACTACCCCATCGACTCAGAAAAATTTCAAGCATTTTCGGAGGAAACGGCAAAGTTGACTATATCGCTGTATCCGTGGTACAATCTGCCAGCCACTGTCCATAAAATCTTATTCCATGGCTCTCAAATAATAGAGGGTGCAGTTTTTCCTATAGGAGCACTTTCAGAAGAGGCACAAGAAGCACGGAACAAGGACTACAAGTACTATAGGACTCACAACACCAGGAAGCATTCTCGTATTGCAACGAATACGGACATTTTCAACATTCTGATGACATCTTCAGATCCAAAAATCACTAGCTTAAGACCGCTTCCGAAGAAGAAAATCCTTCCTCTAAGTGATGGGACAAAGGAGTTGTTATTTCTTGAAGGTACCTTAAACTGATGAGTGAAACAATCGAAAAAGTGAAAAGTGAAAAACAACTTTTTAAAGAACTTTCAAAAAAATTTTTAGATTTATTCTGAAATTTATTCAAACTGCTTATTTATTCTCAAATTTATTTAAACTACTTATTTATTCTGATATTTTCCCTGAGTTTTTTAAAATGTTTTATCTATTCTGAGTTTTTTTTTTTGGGGGGGGGGATTTATTTTTTAATTAATTTGAACTGATTACTTATTCTGAGATTTATTCCGAAAAGCTTGAGTCATTTATCTTAATTTTATTCTGGAATTTCTCTTTTTGTTTATTCATTTCTGATACGAGTGGAGGCAGGCCTTCTTCACTCTAAAAATTTATTTTTTGAATCAAGTTTTACCTATACCTGTTTCTTTTAAAAAGTGATATGGGCTAAAAAATATTAAAGTGACGATATGTACCAGATAAATCTAGTATTTTTAAATATGAAACTACTTATAGAACAAGGATTAATTTAATAAATTTGTCGAATTTTTCCGGAAATCGAATATAGTTGATATTTCATCAAAATATCGCCCCTGGCGATTTAGAATACATTTTTTTTTAAAACTGCCCATATTGGTAGATCTGTAGATATCTCTGGAACTTCTACTGATCCCTAACATCCCTGAGACTAAGCAAATTCTGTCTTCAAAAAGGTATGAGTTACTTTTTTAGGCCAAGAACTGAAAAAGACTTTTTAGCAAAAGAAGGAAAAAAAAAAAAGGGAGAAAAATGCATAAGTGCTATAATTCACCGAGTTTTGGGACATACTTCGCTGGTAAAACTCTTTCAAGGCTGAGAAGGTGGGTTTCTACAAACTCACTTGCTATAATCTCAACTTGCTATAATTTACGCGATTAGGATTTTTTTCCCGAAATCGGGTGTTTCACCCCACTGTGCGCCGTTAACTTTTTTGTGCATGTCATAGACACATGGCAGTTCGTCGTTACTATTTATGTACTGGCGCACATGCACTTTTCAGACACTGTTACTCCAGTGACTTCCAGGCGATGGCAATCTACCCTGCTCCCGGCATACGGCACTTTGCCAGCACGACGGGTACCCGACCGTCATTTTGCCGGCAGTAGTGTGTTTGCTGGGATAGTTATTACTAGATTTATCAAGATATCCTCCAATTATTTTATTTGAGTATTTAAATGTATTTTATTAATATAACTGAAAGAACAAATTGATCGTTTATGCAAATCGGTAAGTACATAGTATTTCATTCAAAAAAGAAAGCACAGGGTGTATTGTATTTAATAGAAGTATTACATATAAATACTAGCTGAAGAACACGCCGTTGACGGGTTAGTACTGAATGCAAATTTCCAAGAACTTTCGTCAGCATTGTAGGAGTACACAGAATGGATGTAGTATGTTGCCAAAGTAAAGAAAGCGAAGTTATAATTTTTATGCATTGTTAAAATACTACAAGTTAGAAAGTAACTAAGTAATATCATTTTATTCGCTTTAGTCGTAATTATGTGATGCGCGAACGAATATTTACGTATACTGAAATAATTTTCCCAAAATCACAAAATCTAATCAATATTTTTGAAAAACTGGAAGCTTAGAATTTAAGTTGAGTGACAACCTATCATGTCACCAAATTTCGTTTCATTCCCTGCAGTCTTTATTTCGTGATGCTCGAACAAAATTTCAGCATTTTAAAACGATTTTCACAAAATCTCAAAATGTACTCAAATTGTTTTAAAAATTCAACGCCTATAAATTAAGATTAGCAACTACCTATCATATCACCAAATTTCGTATCTTTCGTATTAGTCGTTATTACGTGATGCTTGAAGAAATATAAACGTATTTTGAGAGAATTTTCACAAAATCTCAAAATCTAATAAAAGTGTTTAAAAAAATTGGACACATATAGTTTATGTTGAGCAACCATCTACCATGTGACCAAATTTCATATCATTCGCTTTAGTCGTTATTACGTAATGCGTGAACAAATATTCACTCAGTTTTAAACGATTTTCGCAAAATCTCTAAATCTGATCGATTTTTTAAAATTAGATGCTTATAGTTTAAGGTGAGTGACCACCTATCATTTCACCAAATATTATTTTTTCAGGTTTGCAGTTACTATTTCGTGATGTGCGAACACAAATTTACGCAGTTTGAAAGAATTTTCGTAAAATATCAAAATCTAATTAAGATTTTTCAAAAATTTGGCGCCAGTATTTCAAGTTGAATTACCACCTATCATGATACCAAATTTCATTTCAATCACTTCAGTCGTTTTTACTTGATGGTCGAACACAAATTTACGCAGTTTGAAACGATTTTCGCAAAATCTCAAAATCTAATCAAGATTTTTTTAAAATTTGACGCCTATGTTTTAAGTTCAATGACTATCAATCATGATACCAAATTTCATTTCAATTGCTTCAGTCGTTTATACGTTATGCTCGAACACAAATTTACTCAGTTTGAAAGGATTTTCGCAAAATCTCAAAATCCAATCAAGATTTTTTAAAATTCGATGCCTATGTTTTAAATTGAGTGACCACCTATCATGACACCAAATTTCATATCATTCGCTTCAGTCGTTTTTACGTGATGCTTGAGCAAAAAAAGAATCACGGACAGAATGACAGACAGACAAATTTTTTTTTTTGGGTCGCACCGGATTTCCAGGTGCTTGAAACGGATAGAAATCGCAAAATTTTTGAATTCCAAGAAATGTACAGACAAAAGTCTAATTTTATTTATATAGATATATAAAGCAATATCACATTTAAGTCTATCCATTATATCGTCAATACTATATTTAGAAGGGAGCCTATGCTTATTACCTCTTTTCATGACGTGTTGAAGTTTAAGATATTTAATAACAGAAAGATCAGTAGTAACTATATAGTGTTGGTGTAATTAATGACAAAATTGGTATTTAACAGAGTATTATTAAGTTTGTTACATTCTAAATTTTAATTTAGTGCATTTGCACAAGCAACTATCAAATTAAAAAACAAGAGAGAAAAATGATCAGTGAAAGCGTGTGAAGTAAAAATTTATATTTTAGGAGCTGCTTCTTGAGAGAAAATGTTGGCACGTACTTTCAGCCAATTATGGTCAACCTCAGAACTACTATTTAGATTGCTCAACACAGTCTTGATGTGTTTATTAGACATTAAAAATGTAGATGTTTTTTTCTGTGTTCCACGTTTAGAACGACTAGTTCTTTTGTACAATGTCAAATTTAAAAGGTTGTAGACAGAAGTATATTTGGAGAGATCAGTATGTGTAGAATAATAATGCGAATGTTTATTCTGTAATATTCGATTGAGTCCATAAGGATAACATGTGTTTTGCCAATGGATGAGTTGTGACTCCAAGAATAGCCGTTCAGATACATTAGTTTGTATCGCAAGAATTTCAATCTTGCGATACAAACACATGTGAGTGAAAGTGAGAATATTCTACATTAGTGATATGAGTGCTTTATAAATAATTTTTAACCTTGTTACTGTGCAGGTTGATGCGTATGTGTAACGGATTACGAGTTTGTCCAATATAAGCCATATTACAAGGCAGGCAATTTTATGTATACAATTATATATTTTACAAAAATTATAATAATTTTTACTATTATCAATTAGATCTTTAGAGGGATAAGGTGAGGTTTTGCATTTATTAAGAAGCAGAAGCGTTAAATAGAAAAGAATGCCGGTCACTACTGCAGTTCTTAAAGGATGAGTAAAATTTTGTCGATCCAAAGGACACCGCATGGAATGATCCAGAGTACCGAGCAAGTGGCTATGGAAAACCTTATTATACGGCCCACTTTTGCCAGTCACGAAATCCACATAGTTATTATCCGTAATGAGTATGATTATACTATATCAGAGTATATATACAGGCCGGTTATTAATTAACGTGAGGTGTTCAGAGCCCTCTAGCGAGTAAAGTATTGGACGAAACCTAACCAAAGTTGATGAGCATGCATAGTAGACCATGGGATTTAGATTAAAAAAAAATAGTTAAAAAAAATAGCTCCAAAAATCCAAAAGAGATTTTATACGGATAAAACTGTAACATCTGATGGAGGATCTTCCTTACCGTTGAGTATGGGATATGCGTGTGCCGAGATACTGCCCCAGCGCTGCTGGTACCCTGCACATTTCCCATCTCTTGTTCGACAATAGCAGTTGCAACTTCTTCAACTTGCTCTTGACTAGTCGCTTTGCGTCCTTGGCCTGGTTGCCTTGCTAGAGTCCCTGTAGTCTCAAATAGTTGAATCATCTTTCGTAAATTTGTTATGCTCATCGGCCCTTTTCGCAACTTCATTAATAGGCGAAATTCACGAAGAGCAGCAGCATTGCTATTCTTGTTCCGTTGATAGTACAGCTTGACTAGCAAAACACGGTCCCGTAAGGTAAGAGCCATCGCAAAGCAGTTGATCTCAGAATGATAAGAAGTCTCCCAGCCTTTCCTTTTATACTCATGATCGCTACACTGAACGGATTTTATGCAAATTAATACAGTTTAGTCGGTAAACAGCGCCACAACTTCGTGCATCGTATTCAGTTCTTGAGATATACCAATGGGCTCATATTGACCCTAATTCATAAGTAAAAAGCATTTGTTGTAAATAAAATTGATGTTTGCTGTATTGATTGTCAATTAACCATTCAATATTAACGCTCTTATGCAGCGCCAAAATTGCCCCAGTGGCGAATTTTGGAACTATTTTTTTTAAATCTAAATCCCATGGTCTTCTATGCATGCTCATCAACTTTGGTTAGGTTTCGTCCAATATTTTACTCGCTAGAAGGCTCTGAACACCTCACTTTAATTAATTGTGTGTGTGTGTGTGATTAAGGCAAACCTGCGCAAGGGGTATCTGCCTAAGATGAGGGATGCCTTGATAGAAAGACTTTCTAAGGGGTTCTGACGCGTATTCACGTTACATCTGGAGAAAACCTACCAAAACTCCAGACCGTTAGATCGACGACCGCGCGATGGGACCCGAACCCGGGACCTTCATACTTCGGCCGTCTACCATTTTCAGTGATATAACCACCGTGCCATGGTGAGGCCGCACGTTAATTAATAACCAACCCTGTATATATATATATATTGTATAGTCTCTCAAAAATGTGCCAAAACATCAATCCTAGGGCATGATGTCCATACGTGAAGCTTTTATGAAGTAAGAATTGATACAGATTTTATAACAAGATAGCTTTAAAAAGAAATTGTTATCACTTGAAGATGCCAATTTACTTGAAAGTTCTTCACACGTCTACATAAAAAGTTAGTAACATCTATGAGTTTAAGATTTCTCAAATTAAAATTTTAATCACATAACTACAATTAACATCTGGACAAACACTTTTAAAAACGATAAGAAGTCAAGCCTATGTGTACACATTTCAGCAAGAGTTTTTGGGTGAATAGAAATTGCTTCGTTTTACGAAATTAACTTCCCTGATCATTCAAGAAACTATGTCTGTGCGTTTACCACTCACGAAATACACTGTTTTTAAGAGATCCAACCGAATTATTTCTATTTAATACTGTTTTTAATTTTTCACAGCGGTAGATAAATTTGTGCAACAAATAAAACTGCAAAATCTGTTTCAGAAATTTGCGTTAAAAGTAACCCCTTTGTGCCCAGACTGTTTCTATCACTTACTCTAATCTTTCGTTGATCTTAAATTATGGTAATAGGCTGACTTTTCTTGCTGCACTACCGAAATAAGCCTGTCTTGCTCCGCAGCTTTCTCAAGCTTTGTTTTCAAATCCTCCAAGTATTTGGAAATGGGAGTGGTGTTCAATTGCAAATTATTGTGCTTCCCAGTCCAAGTAGATTTCAAAATCGATAACGGACCTTGGGGCTGCCTGCCATACAGTAGTTGAAATGGAGACACTCCCGTAGTCGAATAAGGAATTTCCCTGTTTCCCTGTACATACGGAATCTGTAGATGCCACCCTCTACCTTCTTCCCTTATTACGTTATGTAGCATGTTTTTCAAATGAATCATGAACCGTTCCACCAATCCATTAGATTGGGGATATCCGGGCGTAGAGAATCTTGGACTACTTCCAATCCTTTTCTCAAAATCTTTAGTCAGTTCGGCTATAAAGTTCGTCCCGTTATCCGACGCGATAACGTTCGGAATACCCGTCTTTGAAAATATGCTCAACAGTGCTTCACAGGTTACTTTTGCATTCAACCTCGTCAATGGTACTGCCTCGCCCCACCTAGTATGTTGATCTACCAAAGTCAAAATATACTTATGGCCTTTGGAACTCTGCGGGTCTATTGGACCAATTAAATCCACATTGACTACCTGAAACGGTAACTCAGGTCGTGCCACAGGCGTAATAGGCGCCCTATCACTAACCTTCACCGTTTGAGTGAGCTGACATTCTTTACATGAGCTACAATATTTTCTGACATCGGCCCTCAGACCTTCCCAAAAGAACGAATACTTGATTCTTTCAAGAGTCTTTTTAAAACCCATATAACTACTGAATACTGAAGTATGAGCCAATTTCAACACTTCGTTTCTTCTGCATTTTGGGATTACGAGTTGCCCGATACTCTCCCCTAGTATTTTATCTCTATGAAATAGGAATCCATCTACTTCATAATAATTGCCCTTGCCCTTGCCCTCTTTAGCTAGCCTCCAAGCCATTGCTAAATCGGCACAACACTCCTGCTCAGAGCGAAAACTATCAGCCGTTATGCTTCCGTTATCCGTCTCAGCGGTTACTTCTTCCTCCTTGTCCTCTACCGTCCCCACTTCATTCCCATACGAAGTGATTTCTCTTGGAGAACCCTCCAAATCAGTGTCATCCTGTGCTTTCTCCCACAGAGTCCCAGATGGAACCTCGGCTTCACCTAAATTTCGTGAATTTTCCTCCAGGCCTTGAGAGTCCTCAGCCGGAGAATTTACTCCACTCTGAGCCCCTCCTAATGAATTCAAAACATCCGGTGGAATTAATACATCTTCCACCAAAACCTCTGCTAAAGCACATAACACTGGTCGGTGTACCACATTTACAAGGTCATCCATCGCAAGACCAATCGGAACGTAGACCAAGGGGCACTTCACTGCCGGACCAAAAATGCCCTTCAAGTATATTGTGGAAGCTCCTTCGACTGGAATACCACGAACCAAATCCCTTTTGACAACCGTAATGTCCGTCCCCGAATCTACTAATGCGCGTACTAATTTCCCATCTATACTAATAGATGTCTTTTCCAGTGTTGAAAGCTTGTCTTCCGTAGCCTGTCTAGGGACAACTTCGCCTAACAAGTCTACCCTAGCGACCACTGTGTCATCTTTTGATTCTGCCACGTTATGATTTATCTTAACCTTTTTATTATCAACTTCCTTGTTTCTAGGGCAATCCTTTTAAAATGTTTTTCAGACCCACAGGTGTAACAGGTTTTCTTTGCTTCGGAGACTTTAGTTTTATCAAAACTTTTCTTAAGGAAAGCGTAATTGTTGTCTAGCCTTTTTTCATCCATTGGCTGCTTAGCCCAGTTACCATGTAATCCGTTTTTATCAACCTCAGCCCATTTGCCTCTCACAGATCCTTCAAAACATTTACCTTTCGAGGATAGAAGATGTCACACTGCTTCCCCAATTCCTTAGGTTTAAACCAATTCTCCCCCTGAAGTACTCCTATGTGAGTCATGGTCTCAGAATCCAACGTTTGGAAAATCCTGTCTGCCACTACAAGTTGATTTACCGATTCAAAATCACTCGCTCCCCTCAAATTACAATAGTATGACCACATTGACGTTAAACGCGATGCAAAATGGCAGAATGTTCTATCCGGATTCCGTTCTGCCCTACGGAAATTTTCCAAACATAATTTCGGTGACGGTTCATACTCTTTGAGCACCAATTGTTTAAGCGAGTCATAATTTTGAAATTCCTCTTTATCCAAATTCACTAACAAATTAGATACTTTCTCCCCTAATAGACAAGGAAGAACTTTCGGTTTATACTCGTCGCTCACATTTTCATTAAGAAATGCTTTTTCCAAACTTGTAAAGAAGTAATCCCAACCCTCAGATTTATTCGGCACCTTTACCGTTAATAACCGCACCATCCTAACAATTTTATCCAATGATCTTGGCCTTACGGCCTGATCTCCGATCTGAGTTGCACCCGCATTTTTTGTTAATTCTAGCTCTAGACGAAATTTTTCAAGAGCATATTTTTCTTGTTCTATTTTTAATTGATGTTCCCTTTCTCTTTCTTTTTCCTGATATTCCCTTTATTTTTTCTTTTCCTTTTCTAGTTTTTGTTCGTTTTCCTCTCTTTCAGAAACGATAGCCTCTAACAATTCCTTAGCGTCCGCCTCTTCGTATTCTGTACAACCCAATATTAATTCCTTTAGGTCTACCTTAGACATGGCAGAATTCGGCGTTTCCCCCAAATCTTCTGCCAGAAGAAATAAATCCGCTTTTCTGCTTTTATTTAAAAGAGACATTTTTCTTTTTAAAGCTACCCCGAATGCCAAATTGCCTTAAAATAGTTTTAAGTTGCAAGGATACATCGCACTTTAAAGGAATAATACACATATATTACGTAATGTACAAAACTAAAATTAAATATGTTGTAATTAATTAATTACACGTCGTTTAAAAAACACTCCAAAACATATAATATTTCTAAAAATATACTTATTATACTGTATTCATGATATTAAGAAAATTCACCAACATATTTATCACTTTAAATATATACTAAAATATATAAATATTTCAAAAAATTATATTCATGATATTCTATTCATGATATCAAAATTTAATAGCATATAAACTCAAAAATAGTTTCCTTTCTTTTTAATAATAATAATAAGAAGAAGAAACACCGCATAGAGCAAGCAAATCAAAAATACTTTTAGCAGGAAATGATCATTTCATGAGTACTCTAGAGCATAGGTTCCCAACGTGGGTGATAACGCCCCCCTGTGGGCGTTTGAGGCTTTCAGGGGGGCGGTAAAAGACCCAGAGAAAATTAGGAGGCGTTGATATGGCACGGAGGGCCGTGGGAAGATTAATCAAATATAGTCTAAAAAAGACTTAAAAATCACTCTGATAATTCATTTCTATCACGTGTGCGAAAATTCACGTATTTCGATATGAGACTTCGCTGTTGAGAGAAAGAGATACCTCTCCAAAACTTTTATTCCTCTTTTTTAAATGGAGAAGAAATTCAGTAGAGTTTCAATTCCAAAATTATTCTATCTATTAGTAATTTTTTAAAATTTAATTCTTGTTTTCACCATGCATTATGTACGCTCTATTTTCTTTCGAGTGGTCGGGGGGGCGGTATTGAAATATTCACTAGAAAAGGGGGCGCTAGTTCAAAAAAGGTTGGGAACCTATGCTCTAGAGCTATATTCCGTCACTCTTACCACAGAGCTCAGCTTCCCCCCTTCATGAAGAGAAGAGGAAAAAACAAAATAAACAAGCTGAAGAAAACTCCGGACTTAGGGGATGGGCCGTTCAAATCAAAACAACATATGGAGATGAGAGTGTTTGGATGACTCATCCTCTGCGAACGCTCCGCTGTAGGCTTGGTAGACGTAAAGTTACGGCCAGCGAGTTATTAGAAATATTAGCACCCACCTTTTAGTAGGAGATTTCGAGATTTTCGATGTTTTGGAAAATTCACATGCACTTTGCAGGTCTGATCTGCTGTCATCGCCTGCACACTTCGCTATGTTCCCAGTCATCGGTGAACAGGGCGTTTGTTGACTCGCAGGAAAGTGGGGGAATGCAGGAATTTTATAGTTGTATCCTCACTCCGTCTTCGACATGTCTCCGCTGCCGCCAGTGTTACAAGTCGGGTTCTTTTCCATGTTCGGAGACGGAGAGATTAACGAAGCAGACAATGTTTAGTACCAATATAATTTTATTAACACATTGCTAAAGGGACACAAAACACTTATTTACACTATAAAACATTTAAATTACAATATTAGTTTTCATCTCCCTGGCATGAACCGCCAGCTCATTGAGCTCCTTTTTCAGACTTCTCTCCTCTCCGTCTCCTCGAGCGATAAAAAAAATACGGGGCTGCCACCCGTAGTTCAGGGCAAGGTTACCATAATTGGCGAACCTAACACCTGTATTTCGCGAAAGGAGGGGACTCCCTGGATTTTCCACGCTTTCAATCAATCTTTCGTTCGCATTTCTTACGTTTTGGCATCTAGATCTATGTAGATGCGTAAATAATTAATTATGGATGTTTGATTTGACTTTATATGCCATTTTTGCATTGCTAATAATTTTATAAATCTTCTTACAAGCTATATTTTGCTGCAAGTGCGCATTTATAGTTATGTAATTTTCCTAGTTACTACCTTCAGTTACTCCTCTTCAATCAGCATCTATGATTTATCTATATTCATTTTGAATACTTTGTAAAATACAGCTATCTATTTAGACTATCTCCTTTCTATTTTTATTTTAATTTCCCAACATTTTCAACAATAATGTTCAAATTACTTCTGCCTAGTGTTATGGTGTTGCTGCTGCTGCTGTTTTTATTTAATCAGTGTAAAAAAAACATCTTTTTTCTGTATATTTGGATTACTTAATTAATTACAATTATCTAAAATTTGTACAGTTGCTATCTACTTTACTTTGCTTGCGATGCTTTTATTATAATGTGCTGCCCTCTATTGGCAATCTTACGAGTTATTTCCACTATTGGTTACCACACAGCGACGTTTTTAAATATAAAATTAATATAGTACTTAGACATTGATGTAATGTATAGCTAATAAGCCATCTTTATTAGAAGACCTTAATACTTATTAAGTTACTCATTTTATTCTAGTTTCCGCTAGTAATATTTTTGCTCTTATTTTACTCAAGTTACTCTTCGCTGTATTTATTTATTTATTTTTTTAAATTCATATTTCTACTTTACTGTCATGTGTATGTAATTTTCTATTTTTCTTTTTGTAAATATATTATTCTACTCCAGACTTTCATACAATTTACTGTTATGTGTTTGTTTACATTTATAAGAAATTATTGCTAGCTTTGTTTTGTCACTTAAAATTTAGTATGTACCCCTCACTTTTTTTATGAATGGTAGATTATAATAATTTAGCGCCTGGCAAACAAGGAAATAATACTTTTTCTTATGCTCGGTACAAGAAAATTAATGATGATAAGGATTATCTTGGATCGAAAGCCTGCGACTTATCATCACTTAATAATATACATCAATTGCCTACTCTTAAATTTATAAAATGCACATCTTCTCGCTGTAAAACCTGTCCTTTTGCTGATACTACAAATATTTGTAATAGTGGGTCTAATTTAAGCACGTTTTGCAAAGTATACAACTGTATCTATATGTTAACCTGTAATCAATGTAAAATAGCTTATATTGGCCAAACTAGTAATCCTTTACACCTTCGTATTAATCTACATCGAAATCATGTTAAGAACTATCCTAGTAATCTTTCTGGTAATAACTTTGAGTATGAACATTTTCATATGCATGGGTTCAATAATATTAATATCACTATTTTATCTATAAAGAAGAACCATAATGAACGTTTATTTTTAGAAAACTACTTCATCCAATTTCATAATACTAGTTATCCGTATGGTCTAAACCAATTAGTTCATAACAAACAATTACTATATTATACTAGCACTACTAACATAAATAAATATTCTCCAATCTATAATACTTTAAACTTGTCTATATATAATAAAACACTTAGAACTTCTAGAGGTAAACGTAAAAAGAGTAATAGTCCTAAGTATTCTAATAGTTATATAAAATCTGCTATTTTAAAATTATATAATTACTATACCATTACTTATAATTGGATTAATATACGTACTTTCATTTACTCCATTAAAAAGAAACTTTTAGTTAAGTATTTTTCTATTTTTTCAAATCTTAACATTTCTGGACATTTTTCTCACCTATTCTTCGATCTCATTGTTGCACGAGCCACTGCACTTACCGTAAACCTAACCAATAACAGTAATAATACACCTTCTAATTCTAACTTATTAATTACTTTCACAAATATTGCAATCAATAACTTAAACTTCAATACAATATTTTCTACTAATAACACTTACTTTCCCATCAAAAATGTCATTATTAAAAAGTCCTTTAAATATCCCCTACCCTTTGGTAGGAAACTATTTAACTATAACCCCTTTTCAAAAACATATAACCCTTCTGATACACCACCCTGTATATGCAATGACAATCACTATAGGATCTTCATTAATAGGGATTATGGACACATCATTACTGGGGATCTAGCTATTGTAAAAGATATTAGGTTAAAATAACTCATGCAGAAGGGCTCTAAACACCGTATTCCTTCAAAACACTCTCTTAGTGGCATTGTAACACAATTCACATATGATTTAGATTTTTACATATATAATACTGCCATAAAATACAGCACTCCTATTGAAGCCTTCACTACCTGGAAAGTAAAAGTACTTTCATTCTTTAAGCAAAATATTGCTAAATATGTAAAATATAGTTCTCCTATCAATAGTCAATTTCATACTCAAATAGACTTTATAAAGCAGTATTTCATAATTACTTATGTAGATAAATCATGCAATAACTATGCTATTATTTGTAAACAGTTATATCATAGCTTGTTAGCCTCTACAATTGTAAATAACAGTATCTATTCCTCTACTAATTTGTCTACTGTAGTTTGTAACAAAAAAATTCTGGCTTTCTATAAACTTCTCAACCTACAACATAATAATCTAAACTATCCTTATATTGTACTAATCCCTAAATTTCATAAATCGCCTTTAAAGTTTCGAACTGTTACAAGAGGATGTAATACATATAGCAATGTAGCAAGTAAACTTCTATTAAAGATACTGTCTGTTATGCATGAGTATTATATAAAACGTAATGATTTCTCTATAGGAAATAGTTATGATCTACGCAATACAATATGTACTATTAGTAATATTACCTCTTTATATACCTATGATTTTAAAGATCTATTCAACAATATTCCTCTTGACGACCTTTATAATGTAATTAATGAATTATTTGAAACTTGTGTTAACAATATTCAGCTCCCTTCCCATGTTGATGTAACTTATTTCAGTTGTCTATCTAAATTTATTATCTATAATAATTTTATTCTACATAACAATAAAATATATCTACAAAATCATGGTATACCACAAGGTGGTTCAGCATCTAGTTACCTTGCAGATCTTTACTTATATTACTATGAAAAAGAATATACTAATACACACATCATTCTTAAACGATATATAGATGATATCTTACTTGTAAACACTACTAATAATAATAACATTATCTTCCCCATAAAATATCCATCCGCTCTGGAATTAATTAAAAATTATATGCTTAACAATTCTGTTAGTTTTCTAGATCTAAGTATCTCCATCACTCCTAGAAATAGCCTTAGTTTCAATATATATGATAAGCGTAAAGATTTTAGCTTTAAAGTAAATAGCTTTACTCATTTTTCCTCCTGCTTACATAAATCTGTATTTCGCAATATCATCTATAATCACTGCTGTAGAATCAAGTTTCTATGTTCTGATGATTTCAAAGTCTCCAATTTTAAATCTCTATTTCTGTCAGCTAGACAATACAACTATCCCACTAAGTTCCTAAAATCTATTATATACAATTCTTGATAATGATGTGTCTAATGTCTTTGTTAATTTACTGGAGGTTGCGTGGGGTTTTGGTTTTAAGGTTGTAATTGGATGGTTGGGTCGGGCGGAGGAAGTTTTTCTCATTAAAAAAAAAAGTAATATGTTTAAAAACAATTTGGATGTGTATATGCATGCATATATATGTCTGGAGGAATTTAAAAAAAAAACACACAAAAAACGGGGTTCCTATATTGTGATTATTCTGTCCTAAACATTATTTTTTATTTTTTTCTTATTTACTAGATTAATCTTCTGTCATACAATAACTTATTATACATACTTTGTCAATAATAATAATCATTATATTTTTTAAGCAATATGTTATATTTAATTTTGCTATACTATTTATTTTATTCAATCATTTTAATTTATTATTATTCAATATATATTTATTATATTAATATACCTGGATATTCTTAAAATTTAATAATATTACCTTTTAGTATTTGGCAACTCCTATACTTTCTTCTTCCACTTTTACACTTTTATATAGTGGCAACACCATTTTTTACTTTTTACAATTCTTAGCATTGGCAACACATATCAATTGTTCAAATGAAATTTCCATGTGCTCAAGGTCTGGTATGTAAAATTATATTTCTAATTTTTGTTATCTTTTTGATTTATTCTTTCCTTTATATAGTAGGGTAGGGCCTAGATGTGTGGAGTTAATATCTCTTCTGATATGCCACACAACCGAAACCCTACTATTTGGTTTGCTGTAAATTATAATCCACTGTTTGTGGCCCCTGACGATGGTGACAGTGGTTATAATTTCCGTTCCATTATATTATCACAATAATTCTTGCACTTTATTTGGCTTCAAAATCTGGTTTCTAATTCTTGCTAATAGCTGTTATATTCTTATGCGAGATATGACTTATTTGTAGTATGTTTTGTGTTTTACTTGTTAGTTATATATATGTATATATATATATATAGTAAAACGGATAAACTTACGAATCAAGGAATCATTCACACTTCATTTAAGGTATTCTAATATATTCAATGAACCTAAAATCGTATCCAAAAGACATAAGTAGATGTATCCATCAAATAGCATATCCGAACTGTTGGTAAAATTAAATTGTAAGCAATAAATCAAGGGTAGTACGCATTGGCTGTACCCGGCAGGCCCCACCAACCGAATATGTATTATAAAATAAAAACAAAACTAACTGGAACCCGTCGAATTCCACGGTCACTTTATTGACTGTAATATTCAAAAATAAATGGGAACGATCAAGAATGACAGCAAAATGTATTTAATAAACCACAATGTTATTTTTACGGCGAAAAATTGCACATTTGAAGTTCCGCGACGCCTGATCCCTTCGACTTTAAAAATTTTTCTCTTTAGATGACACATCTACGGACCAAGACCTTTTTTTAGACATCTCAACCAAATTTTTACACATAGCTGTTCTTTCAATTTAGTGGATACCGGAAAATCATGTTTCAAATTAATATATATAGAAAAAATTAAGGAAATAAGCGATAAAGCGCCAAAATAAAGAAAGCTTTTATGATTTCCAGATGTATTTAATAAACCAAAATGTTATTTCTATGGCGAAAAATTGCACATTTCCCGCTCCGCCATGTTTGATCTGTTCGACTTTTTCTGTTTTTCTCTTTTGATCACACATCTACAGACTAAGGCCTTTTTTAGACACATTAAAAATTCTCTTACACCTAGCCGTTCTCTAAATTAGCCTTTTCCCGGCGGGGAAATTTTGGCCGTGCTGGTTCAGAAGGACGGGAGCATCTGAAAAATGCTTTCCCCCATTTCAGTGACTCTTAGCTGAAGCTGCTATTTGTGCAACAATCATTGATGGATTACTCTTTCCCGCCCCCGAAGTAAAACGAACTTCTTGAACAAGGGGATTATCTTTACGCGTATATTCTCTTTTTCAGGAACTGGGGCGCAACTGAATTGATGGATGGATGTTGACATCTCTCCCCACCAGTCCAGTACAGGGGAACAATTACAGAGGGGGAAAGCGTTAGTTGGTCGAAATATGAACCAAGCCCGTCCTTTAAGGTGTTCTACTGTTTGGTTGAAAAATCGACCGCCCGTCTTCAAAGCGTTATTGGATACAGTAAAAACACGTTCCAGATTAACAGATAAGCGATAAAGCGTCAAAATAAAGGTGTTTTTAGTAGCCAACAATGAGTTTTAATAAACCACAATGTTATTTCTATGGCGAAATATTACCAGTTTTGGCGAGTTATCGCCAAGTTTTTCGTCAAAAAATAAGTCTCCAAGACTGAACTCAATTTGGCAATATCTGCTATACTTCGTGAGAATTTGGCCAAAGCCTTTTAATTCAGAATGAGATTATTTTTTCTTTATGGTAAAGTAATTCGAAGTCGGTTTTCATTTCTTTTTTAAAAAAATGATACTTGTTCTTATTCTAATCAGAATATACCTGGTAAGTGTATTAATATAAATGCAAAATATGGAATCGCAAAATGGTTTATTTATCAAAGAAAGTAGTAAAAAATCAGCAGAATTCGAGAAAAGGAGTGACTTAACCTGTATTCTTCGAGGGACAAATAATTAATCCGCCAAAGGGCGCTTCCTGATTTATTTGCATTTTCTGGCAATGCTGATAAATATCCAATATCAAATAGACAACTGAAAAGTTAAAGAAATAAGCGGTAAGGCGCCAAAATATAGAAGACGTTTGAAACTGCCAACAATGAGGTTAATAAACCACAATGTTATTTCTATGGCGAAAATTTGCACCTTTGCCGTTCCGCCACGCCTAAACCGTTCGTCTTTTTCTGATTTTCTCTTTTGATGGCACATCTACAGACCAAGACCTTTCTTAGTCATCTCAACCAAATTTCTGCACCCTGCCGTTCTCTCAATTTAGTTGCCGAAAGAAAAACATGTTTCAAATTAATATATAGACTACCTGGAACCTGTCGAATTCGTCGGTCACTTTATTGACTATAATATTCAAAAATAAATGGGAAGGATCAATAACGTCACCAAGGTCTTGAACAAAACTCACAGGAAAAATCAAAGAGCGACGCGAACGGAACATGACTTGTGACAGAAAGTAAACAAAAGGTTTCACGCCAGTTCTTAGCAACTGTACAATGACGATGAAATGATTGAAATCATTAAAATTTGTTTTTAACTATCTTTATTAAGTAAAAAAAGAAGAGTAGATATTAAATGGCGAATGAGCAAATACAGTTACAAATTCTAATTGAGCATTTCGTTGAAGCACGATATTTTGGGTAAAAGTCATCGACCACGAAACGTCCAGGTGAATTATCTTAAATGATCTTGACTGACAGCATTCTTTGATCTAACCATTGAAAAAGTGACATACAACATTGCATGAGAACATACGGGCGTAGAAAGGTAAACGCCAACAGTATGAAGCGAAAATAGTGAAAAATTTCGGAATTCTGCAAGAGACAAAAAAATCTAATCCGCCAAATGGCGATCGCGCGCTCCCTGCTTTATTTGCCTTTTCTCAAGCTACCCTCGATGGTAAAGATCCAGAATTAGACAGAAAAATTAAAGAAAAAATAGATAAATTGCTAAATAAAGAAGGAGTTTATAACTGCCGTCAATGTCGTTAACAAACCACAATGCATTTGTATGGAGAAAAGTTTGAAAAAAATCTGAAACACTTTCATATTTTAAATACTCACTAAAGTGCTGTATGATAAAAGCGTATCATAATCCATGCGCCGTCCCTAATTTTTTTCCTTGTTTCATTAAATTGCAAAGTGTATCATTATTCATGGCCGTGCCGTATTTTTCTTCCTTGTTCATTAAACACTTCTTTGGAATCGAAATCTATAGCTGCTAAAACTATTTTATAATCTTCGCCAAGCATATTCCATCTATACTTCACCATTTTAAATACTGTACGGAATGAGCATCATAATCCATCAGTGAGCTATATTTGTCTTTCTCGTTGCATAAAACACACCTTTGGAATTAATATCTATATTAAATTTGCCTACTAAAGCTATTTTACAACCATCGCCAGGCATGGTCCGGTTTTTAAGGTTTTTTTTTTTGTCGTAAACTTGCCGATCAATTATGAAAAAGCGCAAACCTTGTCAGACTTATTCTCGCCCCCCCCTTCCGCGTTATATGGCAAACACATTTTAAAAGATTTCCACCGTGACAGTTCATCTCTACGAAACCTGTCTACTGATCATATCGACAGAATCGAGTAGACAAAGTCTGTGAGTAGTAAAGAAATGACAGTTCTGCTCAGGGGCAGCCCATGTTAATTGTGGGCAGCCGTGGGCAACTGTATAACTGCTTTCCCTAGGCTGAGCGGGGAAGGGGGGCGTGGTCGGAACGGATCTTGAGAGAGGAAGTTGACCGGATGTTCGAAGGATTGATAAGAATTTTTTTTCCTTTTTTTCAAATAAGGGGACTTGTAATTTTTTCAGACATTAAGATATTTTACAAATAAGGGGACTTGTAATTTTTTCAGACATTAAGATATTTTACAAATAAGGGGACTTGTAATTTTTTCAGACTTTAACATATTTTTGAAATAAGGGGACATGGAAAAAATTTTCAGATTGTGATGTATTCTCTAATAAAAATAAGGGACTTTGACATAATTTTAAATAAGCTATACTTTATGAATTAAACCTGAAATAAAAAATATTGTTATAAAATGAGGACCCACCAGCCACCCGGTAGAACATCTACCGCCTCATTTCAAATAAAACTTTTTACTGTGCCTTTCCCCATCACGCTAGCCTCGGATGAATGGAGACAGGGCGTAGCACAGAGGATGCGTTGTTGTTTCTGTTTCTTTAAGTAATAATTAACTATGTGGAGCAAAGAAATGAACAACATCCCCAGGAGGCGATTAATTTTTTGAAGTTTAATTTTTATTTATTTATTTTTCTTTACCATTTAGTAATAGAACCAATGTAAATTGAATAAATGTTGCTTAATACATACTTCTAATGTTTAGCTAATTTTTGTATACTTTTCAAGATTATAGCATATATTTAATAAGTAACAGTTTACTAGAATATTAAAGTAGGGTTTTTAAACATTTCTTCTACTGTTAGGGAAGTGAGAAAATTATACGATAGAAAGATTTTAGCACCTATAGTTTTTACAAATAATGATTTATATAGTGTATGAACCTTTTTTATCTAAACTTTTTTTCTTCAGAGATTTATACCCAAGTTTTAATTTTAAGTTAAATAATGTTACAACAAATATTTTTTTAAGAGTTAATTTTTTTTATATTTTTTTTAATCATGAGTTTTAATTCTAAGTTAATAATTAATTTTACAACAAATACATTTTTAATGAAAAGTTAATTTATTTTTTAAGTTTTAAAATTTAGTTAAATAATTTTAAAACAAATATTATTAATAAAGTGTTTTTAATTTATCAAGAAAAAAATTTTAATCAAGAGTTTTAATTTTTTGTATACCGTATTTTTGTTAAGTAGCCGTTTAAAATTAAAGTAGGATACCAATACATTTTCTACAAATTTCTTCTACGGTTAGGGAAGTGAGAAAATGACACCATAGAGAGATTGTAGTACCTACAGATTTTACAAATAATGATTTGGATATAGTCTTATATTCTATTGCTAGAAAACCACTTTGGCCATATATCCCCCAAAACTCAAGTTTTTGTATACGAAATGTATGAATACGCAAAGTATTTATCTAAACATTTTTTCTTACCAACACATTTTTGATAAATTTTAGGCAGTGATTATACTAGTTTATATTTTCTATAGATCAATTAGAGAAAAAATTGCATTTTTAGTAATCCTACAAAACATTTTTACTGTATATCCCAAGTAGAGTAACTTAATTTATAGAATTTCAATACGATACGAGTTAGATTGTTTATGTGCAACACTAATTTCAGTTTTACTATGAAAGCATCGTTTTATACATGCATTTATATTTTTAGAGGTATGTACTTAACATATTTTATAGAAAGGTGAGTTTCACTAGCACAAACCTTTAGACTAGATAATAATACTATTGTTAGAAAGTTGAACTATTGGAAATAAAAATTGAACATCCGTTTTAGCACAGTTGTATACTGCATGTACATAAAATATCTTTCAATACTTAGATAAAATGATAGTTTAAATCGCAAATCATTACTTGAACTAAAAAATACAAGGTTGTTACTTACGTGAAGCCACATCTTGCGAAATCTTCTAGCCTCTCGACAAAGTACTTTACTTGCATCAACAGGCTAGCAAGTCCGGAAAATAGAGTAATGATTTAAAATACATAAACCCTACTTCCCGGTCCAAGTAGCACATGTTCATTAATTTTTATCCTCATATGCTGAAATAGGTATATTATTTTGACACTAAAAACAAAATAACACATTTGAAGATATTAAACGCTTTAAGAGTACTTTTTTCTTATAACAATTTACCAGATTCACAATACTATTTTATGTAGGATAAAATTAGTTAGCAAGCGAAAATTTAATCTTAATTAGAATTTACTGAAATATAGGACAGCACAATATATGTATATATGTTAATAATAAAAATAATAAAATAAAAACTTAAAGAAAGGACACAATCACACACACAAAAACCAAAAAACAGGGGGGCAAGGCAAACGAAATAAAAGAATAGGGGAAATTCGTGCCTTCTTTGGCGTTTTTAAGTTCTCTGTGTGAAACTTACCTTTCTTTATCAACTACATGTCTTTTGATGGCTATTAATACGTTTTTGGATAGCTGATTAATGGGGAAAATTATATTTCTGATTTGTAAAATTACTGCAATAGTATTTTTTGAGACAAACAACATTTTTTAAAGGAAAATGTAAATAAATAGAAAAAAATAATGTAAAGCGCGTGAATCAAAATGCTGAGGTATTTTTTTTACTTTTTCATGATTGCGTTAGCTTAGTTATAGTGTCAGATATGAAAATAAATTAAAAAAATAATGATAACTTGAAGGGTTGACCAACGATTCTAAACAATGGACGGGGCTTTTTACCTGCAGTAAGTAAAACTTACTCTTCTTTACGAACTACATGTCTTTAGATGGACATTAATACGATTTTGGATATCTGATTACTAGGAGAAATTGTATATGTAATTTGCATGCTTATTGGCATCGTATTTTTTGACATAAATAACATGTTTCGAGAGGAAATATAATAAAATAAAAACAAAACACATGTAAAACGCGGTAATCAAAATTTGTAAGTATTTTTGTAAATTTTAACGCTAACTTTAGCTTAGTTACAGACTCAGCTATGAAAAAAAAAAACAATTAAAAAACGGTGTTAACTTCATTGGTTGGCCAACTATCCTAAAGAATGAACGGAGGTACATCATTTGTCATTTTTATCTGCGCAAGTAAAACTCACCCTTCCTTACGAATTACATGTTTTTGGACTGACATTAGCACTATTTTCTATAGCTGATTAATGGGAGAAATTTTATTTGTAATTTGTACGCCTACTGCTGTTATTTATTTCAAAAATTACGATCTTTTTATAGGACACATGTGAATTGAGAATTGAAAAAATGCATGTAATGGCTCGTGAATTGAAACTTTAAAGTAGTTTTCTACTTTTCATGATTATGTTACCTAATTTAGGTTTCAGCTGTTGACTGATGTGGACTTGTAGTGCCAAGCCTCTGTTGCCTCTAAAAACTTCAGTTTTATGTAAACAGCGAACCTAGTAGCGAGAAACGGACGCAGCACAAGGGCCCCGATGCACCATGGCCCTTGTGCTGCGTAATGTACTGTGTTATTAAGAAAAAATAAAGGTTGTGTTAATAAACAAGTGAAATGAGTAAAATTTGTTGTGTGTAATGTAAATCAGCTATGAAAATAAATTAAAATGAAATCAACTTAATACGAGGATTTTTTAAAATTTGCACTTAATATTAAATTTTGGGTTATTCAAGAAAAAAGTTTAAAATTCAATTTTCTCGAAAACTATTGATTTTCGGCCATACATATGGTGGTGAAAATTGTAGCATTTTGGCTTTCCTATCACGTCTTAAAAAGGAATACGTCGTGTTACCAGTAATGATGTATACATAATTTTATAGTTTTCTATTTTTAAATTTTGTTATAGTTTTTTATTGAACTGAAAACTTATTGAGGCACGTTGGGCACTTTTGAGATGGGGAAAAAGCACTGAATTCGCTTGACCGTCACGCTCAGATACATATGAGGAAAAAGTGGATTATGACGTCATATCTACACCTTGGCCTCCCGAGATTTCTTTCTCTTTCCTTTGAATTTTAGTGCTGCGCTCTGTTATCATACGTGAGACTTCATGATACGTCAAGACTGCTTCTTTCTGCTTCTGCGACTGGAATCAAACTATGGACTCAAGGCATGGTAGGCGAGCGTTCTAACCACCAGACGGGTTCGACTCGGGATGAAATGACTAAAGGGCGACGTGGTTGTCGTTTAAGTTTCCGAATGGGAAATTTTATATATCTAACTAAATGTAGACTTTGCATGTACGCTACTTGGTACTAAAAACTTTTGCGATTTCTATCCGTTTTGAGCACTGAGGGCCCCGGTACGACCGTCACAAAAAAAGTTTTATTTTAGTATGCATAAAAACTGCAAATAAGTTGCGCAAAAAGTGTATACTTTTACAATATTAAAAAATATCTACTTTTTATGTGCAAATTGTGTGTAATATGTTTTTGCAAAAAAGTCCAGACTTTTTCTAGCTAGGTAGGTGCTATAATTTTCGATTGTTTATTTAAAAAACTGTAGTTTATTTGTATAGCTGTGACGTCAGATATTTCAGTAGAGTTCCAGAGTTAAGGCAGGTAATATGGTTTATTGAAAATTACATTTAAGTTACAATATAGAATGAGAAGTGGGGAGGGGAGACGGGTACAAAAATCGGCGTGGACAAATTAAGCAGTTCCAGTGGCAGAAGTCTGTCGATTTTGGATGTGCGGGAGTTTGTACGTTTATCATACCAAGTGGTTTGCGAAGACATAACTCCGCCTCTCTCTTATCTCTAATCGAACCACACACATTTACCAACATGACTCGCATCCGGGGCTACAAGGGGGTGGGGACACGTGTACATCTAAAGAACTCAGAATCGACAGCCTGATGTCTGACAAATAACAAAATAAGTAAAACATAGCTCCAGAGCGCGCGTGGCAAGTATGACAGGAAAGCAAAACTTACAGTGAAAGTACCCGCTTGAACAATACCCAAACTAGTAAAACCCAAATTACCTTTTTATACATTACATAGCTATATAGTTATTGGGTAATAAAGTTAATTTGATACTGTGGAGAGTGTTAATAATTATACAGGGTGTCCCAAAAAGGTGGTAACGTGCTTTAATTCTTTATCTACTAGTGGTAAGTGCACAGTGTAAATTGAAAAAATGTTCAAAATGAGGTCGGAAATAATACCTCGCTAAGAAAAAATTCCTCTCTTTAATTTTCAGGAAGTTACCCTTTTTGAATTTTTATACAACCACCGTACGAAGCAATTCTCAATTAGTAAATGAGCACTAGAGAAGTGGCATATAAAATTTGAGAACTACACCTTAAAAATGCGCCAGAAATACGAAGATAAATATAACGCTGACTTAAATCACTTTCCAATGGCTTGAGAAAAATATTGCGTCAAATGATCGCATTTCAAAGGTCGTACAGAAATTACGAAAGAAACCTTTTTTTTTCCCACTCTTGGAATAAACGTTTGCATGCAAAATCATGTACAGTCCCCGAACATCTTTCTTTAAAGATATCTCTGCGACTTCGAATGATGAAAGGCTCAAATTTGGAACATCACCTCACTAGTGTATGGGGCACATTTTACTAAGTGGGATTGTTTTTGTACGGGGGTCGCATAAAAATTTAGAAAGTGTAACTTTTGAAAATTAACGAGTGGAATTTTTTCTTATCGGAGCATTATTTCCGACCTTATTTTGAACATTTTTTCAATTTACGTTGTCCACTTACCTCTAATAGATGAAGAATTAGACCGTTAACACTTTTTTAGGACACCCTGTATACTGTACATTATTTGAATTATAAGCGTTATACTACAGTGCATTTGGATTTTGAATTATAAAGTCATCATCCATTACAAATAAATAGGATTACTGTTCATTACAACATAAGTATATAATTATTGATAATTGATAAATTCACTCACATAATTATTAAAATTAACTCGAACAAAATCCAACGCATGGAGAAAAATGTGTATCGCTGATATATACCTGATGGCGATTGCCAATTGAATTAAAGCCAAATCATTTAACTGATTTTTAATTTTATTCACCAGATGACGCTGCGTGTCTGTAAAGGGGTTTCAATTAGCTTACTGCCCCTTACGAGGGGCCTCTTGAGAGAACGGGGGCCTCCCTGTGAGCGACGCGGTAAACAAATTGAGGTAGAGGTTCTTTGGATACTGAGAAAAGAAGTTATGTTGAGAAAGAAAGGATAATTTTATGGGCTTTGTCCCAGTTAAAAGGAATTGCTGCGTATTAACCTTTTCGCCCCGGCTCACACATGAGGATTTTTGTACCAGAAAGCGGCGGAATCTATAAGATTTCATTCCCCTACTTCCCAGCTGAAGAGCACGCCTTGCCTTTTGTTTGGTAAGTGGGGGCAAATATCACTGACCACAAAAGTCCGCAAACAAAATACAAATCTGTATGCTCAATGCCGGTCAATTGACTACCACTTTCTCCCCAGTCAATTATCTACTAACAGGCCTGACTCTCCCACAGCATAAGAAAAGGAATTTCTAGAGGCGGGAATCTCTTATCCATCTTCCATGAAGGGTGAATGGATTTCCTGTCAAAAGAGGGGGAAAGAAGTCCTTGGTAAGGCATTTGTACCAGCGCCGTTCTTCAGTCAGATTTATTTTTTGGTACAACTGTTGTACCGCCGGAGTGAGAAGGTTAAGTAAAATTGAAAGATGGGTTTTAATGCCAACTATTTCAAAAAGGGCATCTATATTTGTTGCTTTTATATCTTGTAAAAGGATAGAAAACTTTTAACGAAATTCACTGCTCGCTCAACAGGTTTGGATATTCTGCGTATATAGGATTAAATTACGCTGCGTCACAGTGCGTTTTGAGTAAGTTAAAATTGATTGGATTGCTAGACATGATTATTTCCCTGTATATAATGTATATAGATTATATTTAGCTGTGTGTCTTCTAAATTTAAGTATAAGCATTGTATTTTAAGTGTTCATTAAAAGTAATGTTAATTAGTTTTGAGTTTTGGGTTTAAATTTGATGTTTTGTTTTTCTCTTGATTATTAATGTTTTGCGTTAGCTGCCCTGCGAGCGCGTCATCGCAGATTAGCAGCAAATTTTCTGCGTCAGAACTTTTTGAAGTTTTCTTTCTGCGAATTCTGAGAACAATTTAAATGCGATGTATTTTTTTTTCATTTTGTACTGCGTTTGAGTTTCTGACATAGAAAAATGGCGAGCCTGCCAGGATACGTTTAATTTGGTTTTGTATCAGGGAAATGATCACACTAATTGAGAACTGTTTGTGCGTTAGGAAAATAAAATTTATGTATGAGGATTATATGTATTTAAATAGGTTTCGATTTCATATTTGTATTAAATGTTATGAGTATTTGTGAATTCATTTACTGTATTTAGAGGGAATCTTAATTCTGCGATTATAAAACTAATAAATAGGACTTATAGGTCTTTGTTGGGGGCCTTACTTAGGATTATAAATTGAGATTTAAAGAGTTAAGTAAAAAATGAGTCTTGAGGCTTTAAAGAAAAAACGATCTGCTACTCGTAGCAGTTTTACTAGAACGGCTAAAGTTTTAAAAGATGAATTAGAGAAAGATGAACCGGATAAGTCCGTTTTAGACGATAAATTCATTAAATTAAAAACAATAAGTGGAGAATTAAAAGTTCAGGATTCTGAATTTTTAGATTTAATGATAGCAGCTAAGAATACGGAAGAAGTTATCGATAGCGAAGTTATAAGTTGCGAGGAATATTTGGATGAATTTATTACTCTTAGTCGTCGAATAAAAGAAAAAACGAATATTTCAGACTTGAAAATTAATATGAGTTCTAAAGTTGATGGTATTATAAATACATGTAATGCAAAACGGTATAAATTGCCGAAAATTCAAATAAATAAGTTTGATGGGCAACTGTTGAGTTATCTTTCGTTCTGGGGCCAGTTTAAAAAGATCCATGAGGATAGTAATCTGGATGATGTTGACAAATTCCATTATTTGGCGCAATCAATGGTACCCGGGACCCGTGCTTATGAGTTAATTGAGAGCTATCCCTTAACTTCAGAGAATTATCCGAAGGCTATTTCTGCGTTTGAGGAGCGATTTGGCAATAAGGAAATTTTAACTGAGATTTATGTGAGAGAATTGTTAAAATTAATTATTCAAAATGTACGCTCACAAGATAAAGATAAATTACCACTAGTGTCGTTGTTTGATAAAATTGAGTCCTATCTCAGAGCTCTTGAGTCTTTAGGTGTGAACCAAGACTCTAACACCGCCTGGCTATATCCGATGGTGGAGTCATGTTTATCAGCTGAGTTGATTAGGGTCTGGCAGAGAAGCTTACTATTTAGTGCCAAGGGACCACGTCTTTCAAATCTTTTGGAATTTTTGCGAAAAGAGGTTGAGGGAGAGCAGAGGGTGAAACTTGCACGGTCAGGGTTTGAAATTTCTTCGCCCTCGCGGGAAGAGCGCCCTAAGGAGAAAAAGGTTTTCAAAAATAAAAAATCTTTCGCGAGCGCCGCAAGTTTGGTAGCTACTAAGGAGTTAAAGTGTGCTTTTTGCGGGAAGGGTCATGAAAGTAAGGAATGTTTTTCGGCTCGGTCTTGGCCCCTAAAGGAAAGATTAGACAAATTAAGAGAATTAAAGTGTTGCCTCCGCTGTCTTAAGCCTGGACATTTTGCGAGGGACTGCAGACAATTTATTCAATGCCATGTGTGCAAACGATCGCATCCCATAATATTATGCCCCGGGATTCAAGAAAAAAGGTGCGAAAACGCAGAGAATACAAAAGTGCCGACTGCGGTACAAACTACTATGTCTACCCCTTCGTGTAGGAAGGAAGTTATTCTCATGACATTAATGGTTGAGGTAGTATCGGGGGATATAAGGAAAAGGGTAAGGTGTCTTTTGGATTGTGGATCGCAGAGATCTTATGTTCTAAAATCTACAGCTGAAGCCCTAAATTTAAAAGGCCTTTCTTCTGAAAAATTAACTCATACGCTGTTTGGGGGGACGAAAACTGAGGCTAAAGATCACAAACGATATTCTATGAGATTGAGACCTGTTGGAAAAGGTACCGAATATCAGTTCTGTTTTTTTGGATCAGGATACTATTTGTGGTGGTATACCACGCATCCCTAACGGTCCGTTATTAAAGGAATTAAAAAGCCACCGAATTTGGATTTCAGATGTGGGCAACGATTATCCTGAGATAGAAGTTTTAATTGGTAGCGATATTTATGGGCAAATTATTACAGGTGATGTAATTCAACTTAAGGAGGGTTTGACCGCTATTAATACTAAGTTGCCCTAATAGTACAACAGTCCCCTGTGACTGAAATGCGACCACACAATACTGTCACAATAGAGTTACACACAGTCGCCGCGACTGCGCAGCAAAGTCACGCCAGGGTCCCTATGTCCTCTCGCTGTGTAGTCGCATTGTTACCGTTCAGATAGTCACGATGGGACAGTTTTGCGACAGCGAAAAAATTCGGGGAAAAAGAGTTACCGAAAATATACACCAGATGGCAGCACCAAACTCTCAGGCAAGAGAGTGGGAGTTCGAAGTTGAGGTCCAGAATCGAACCTTGGAGCTAACGGCTGGTAGCCCCGCATCTTACCACAACGCTGTGATTACCTTGCTCGAGATCCTTTAAAAGTAAACTGATTGCTGCAAAAGCTAGTTCTGACGGCTTCTTTTGGAAATTTAAAATTTTTCTGTGAGTATTTTATAAATAAGTTTTATATATAAATATATATATTTATTTTATAAATAAATTTTATATTCTGTGAGTATTTTATAAATAATATAAAAAATATCATAATTAATAAATATAAATTAAAAATCTTGGAAATATTTCTTTTTCCACATAAATTATTTTCAGGAGATAATGTGCTGTTTTATTTAAGTATTCATCCGAAAAAACTAATGATTTATTGAAATTTTTTATTCGGTTATGAAATAAATTTGTAATGTGCGACATGTGGGGTTTGATATTAAGGTATGAGGGATAAGATTTATATTTTTGCTATATTTTGCCTAAAAGGGATTTCATATAAAATAAATAAAATTAATTGGAAAAACATGCATTAGATAAAATAAATAAAGTATTTTTGACTTAGACCCAAAGTTTTACCTCAAATTTTTCGTAGTGGAACTTTCAAACATACCAGAGACGCATTTAAAAGGGGGGGGATCTGAAAACTTAAAGCAATTATTAAAAAAACAGCAATTTTGAGACATTTGCATTTACTCTAGTAACAATAAGGTTGAAAATACCGGATACTCCCCCCCCCCCATCCGAAATTTAAACCTTACATTACGCTATCGAAACATATATGCCATGGGGATATGAAAGAAATTGTTAATTTTACTCACAGATACTTAGTTTTCACCATTGTGATTAGAACTCTCAACTCTAATATTTTTAAGAATAATTTTTTTTGTAAATAATATTGTCTTGTTTAAACGAAATAATTTAAAAATTAATAAATTAAACTAAATTCCATTACTACATGACTGCGAGGTTTTATTGAATTACTATTTTCGGATTTATTTATTAAACGTTTCACGAAAGAAATTGCCACAAAATATTAGAAAAAATGAGTGAAAAGCGGCTGTGTGACGTCATTTTGAAGTCCAAAAAAATCAGTAGTCACTAAATAGCCACACAGTGACTTCACAGTGAGTCACTGAGCGACCAATCACATACTAGTCACATGGTGACTTCACAGTGGAGCCACTGAGCAACCGATCACATACTAGTCACATGGTGACTTCACAGTGGAGTCACTTAGCGACCGATCACATACTAGTCACATGGTGACTTCACGGCGACGTCACTTGGTGACTGGTCACAAATAAACTTCACAGTGACTACACAGTAGAGTCACATCACTCACAAGTCACAATGTGAGTAGTATGTGACAGTCCTGTGACAATTGTGACCCTCTGTGACGTCACAGCGACTCTTTTGTGACCATCTGTGCTATTAGGGTGGGATGGACTCTGTGTGGACAGCCAAAAGGAGAAAGTGTTAAAAATTTTGAGGATACCCAGTCCATGTTGGTAACTAATCTCCATGTTCAAAATATGAAAGTTTCCGATATGTGGGATTTGGAAAAAATTGGCATTGCCGATGAAGCGCAAACCTTTTCTAAAGCGATTGAAGATCAGTTAGCTCAGGAACAATTTTTGAAGGGGCTTTGTAGAAACGAAGACGGTAGATATTGCGTGAGCTTGCCGTGGGTTCAAAATTTTCCACCTAACATTGCCTCTAATCGGCATATTGCGGAAAAAAGGCTCTTTGCCACTACACGAAAATTGAAGAAATTAAATTACTTTGAGTACGATAAGGTATTTAAGGAATGGCTGTCTGAGGATGTTGTGGAAATGATTCCAGAATCAGAAGAGAAAGCGAAGGGACACTATTTGCCACATCATCCAGTTATAAAATTAGATAGTCTAACTAGTAAAATTAGGCCCGTTTTCGATGCTTCGTGCAAATCAGATAATTCATTTTCACTAAATGATTGTTTGACAAAGGGTCCAAATCTCGTGGAAAAAATCCCTGCGATTTTAATGCGGTTTAGGGAAAAAGCGATTGGCGTAACTTCTGATATCAGGCGAGCCTTTTTGCAGATTGGCATAAAGCGAGAAGATCAAAATTATCTGAAATTTCTTTGGTAGGAAAATAACAAAATTGTAGAGTTCCGCCATAAAAGGGTTGTATTTGGGGTTACAAGTAGTCCATATCTGTTGGCGGCAGTGATCTCATTTCACCTTAGTAATGTGCATACAAATTTTGAAGGTGTTGCCCAGAAACTTTCAAAATCCTTTTACGTTGACAACTGCGTTACATCCGTTGATACGAAGGAGGAGCTTGAAATTTTTATGAATCAAGCAACGAACATTATGGCAGAGGCCAAAATGGAACTGCGGATCTGGACTTTTGGTCCAGATAGTGAAGATCAGTCATCAGAAAACTTGTCAGATCCTGTATCTCCAGTTTTAGGTCTCCAATGGGACCGGAGGGAGGATACTCTCTTCATGCAGCTTAAAATCGACCATGTAGAAGACCATCTAAAAGAAAGTTTATCTAAAAGAAAACTATTGTCATTGGTACACTCGCTTTTTGACCCACTGGGGTTCATAGTACCAATAATGATACCTGCAAATTTGCTCCTTCAAGAAGCTTGGGCAGCTGAAGCAAATTGGGACCTACCTTTGCCAGATGAGCTAAAGGCCCGATTTTTAAAGTGGTATAAGGGACTGTCTTCTGTATCCCAACTCAAATTTCCTCGTCGTATAGGTTACGGGAACAGAGATTCTTGGTCACTACACGTCTTCTGCGATGCCAGTAAAAACGCTTATGCCACAGTTATATATTTGAGAAGTGAAGACAATGATAAGATATATGTGAAATTTGTTGCAGCAAAATCACGTATATCTCCATTGAAGAAGGTGACAATTCCAAGAATGGAATTATTATCTTGTGTTTTAGGCTCACGTCTAGCCAAGTACGTTGCTGCTGCCTTGTGCTTGCAAGAAGTCCCTAGATACTACTGGACTGATGCTACTGTAGCTCTTAGCTGGATACAGCGACAAGAAAACTGGGGAGTGTTCGTAAATAATAGGGTCACAGAAATTAGAAGCCTGTCGAAGAAGGAATGCTGGAGACATATCCCAGGTAAAATAAATCCAGCAGATATAGCATCCCGAGGTTGTACTGTTCAACAGCTGTTACAGTGCGACTGGTGGGAGGGTCCTGAATTTTTGAAAACCTCCCCAGAAGAGTGGCCTGAATCCGTATTTTCTCCAGATGAAGAACTCGTTGCTGCAGAGAGGAAAAAGAAAATAATTGTTGACTTGAGCGTACAATTAGAAAAGCCAAGATGGTTCGAGCGTTTCTCCAGTTTTTCTAAAATTATTAGAGTATTCTGCTGGATGCTGCGTTTCGTAAATAAACTGAGGAAGAAGCCTTCTTATAATACTAACACCCTAACAGTCGAAGAAAAGTCTAGGGCCGAAATCGTTCTGTGGAGTATAGAACAGAGAAGGCATTTCCACGAGAAAGAAAATTCCGTCCATGGTTTGCAAGTGGTGCGAGGTAGCGATGATGTTCTTCGTGTAAAAACAAAAATTATTGAACGGGATGATGATCTATCATTCCTATATCCAGTACTACTTCCGTCCAAACATTACCTGACAGAATGCTTGATAAGAGAATGTCATCTAAGGTATAGTCACGCTGGTGTACAGATATTGGCTGCCAAATTAAGACTACAGTACTGGATCATTTCTTCCAAACGAAATATAAGAGCTTGCATAAATCGTTGTGTTGTATGCAAGAGATTTACTGCGAAAGCTTTAACTTCTCCACCTATACAGTTGCCCCTTGACAGAGTAAGAGAATCTGCAGTCTATGAGGTAACGGGGATTGATCCCTGTGGTCCTCTACTACTAAAGCCAAAAGGAAAAGCCTGGATCGTGTTATTCACCTGTGCAGTGTACAGAGCAATTCACCTAGAGCCCCTCACATCACTCAGCACACTTTCCTGCAAGCTTTAAGGAGATTCATTGCAAGACGAGGCCGTCCGACCACGGTATATACCGACAATGGCACAAATTTTAAAGGGACAGACAATGCACTTAAACGGATAGATTGGAAGAAATTATCGGAAGATGAGGTTTATCCAATCAAATGGAAGTTCATTCCCCCTACTGCTGCCTGGTGGGGGGGATGGTGGGACCGTCTCATTCGTTCCGTCAAGACATTTCTTGTGCGCATTTTAGGAAGATCAACTGTGAATTTTGAAGAGCTTCTAACAATCCTTTATGATGTTGAAGCCACAATAGTCGTCCACTGACTTATACATCAGACGATGCTGATACACTCATACCTCTGACACCCTCCTTGTTCTTGCAAGATACAAAACAAGTGGGAGTACCCGATTTAGATTCCATTGACTCAGATAAACTGAATGTGCGCGTGAAGTATTGCAACACTCTGCGACAAGAACTGAAGTCGTTTCCGTAAGGAATATTTGGGACAACTCGTACAGAAGGCAAAAGTTAAGTGCCAAGAGCTTAAAGTGGGGGACGTTGTCCTCATCGAACTTGAGAATAAAAAACGTGTAATGTGGCCTATGGGCAAAATTGAGAAAATCTACAATAGTAGAGATGGTGCTTCCAGAGTAGTGCAGGTAAAAACAAACAGTGGACATTTGATACGACCAATTCAAAAACTTTATCCACTAGAGGTTTCAACTGCTGGAGATCCTGTACTGACCCTGACAGCCGAAAACAGATCCAGATATGGAAGATTGATTAAACCATGCAAAAAATAGTGTTTAGAACTGTGAATGGAACTATTTTTATTTTATTTGCTTAATTTAGTTTTAACCAAAAAATTTAAATATTGTGTTTCATTTATATATCCTTATTTTGTTTTTGCATGTTTTTTATATAATCTAGTGTGTTCAATTTTATTTTTATTTCTAATGTTAAGAACTGTCTACCAATAGTGAAGTAATTGATTTTAAGAAAATTTTTGTGTTTAATTTCGGCTCTCGCATAAATTAAAGGTGGGAGGATGTTGGCGATTGCCAATTGAATTAAAGCCAAATCATTTAACTGATTTTTAATTTTATTCACCAGATGACGCTGCGTGTCTGTAAAGGGGTTTCAATTAGCTTACTGCCCCTTACGAGGGGCCTCTTGAGAGAACGGGGGCCTCCCTGTGAGCGACGCGGTAAACAAATTGAGGTAGAGGTTCTTTGGATACTGAAAAAAGAAGTTATGTTGAGAAAGAAAGGATAATTTTATGGGCTTTGTCCCAGTTAAAAGGAATTGCTGCGTATTAAGTAAAATTGAAAGATGGGTTTTAATGCCAACTATTTCAAAAAGGGCATCTATATTTGTTGCGTTTATATCTTGTAAAAGGATAGAAAATTTTTAACGAAATTCACTGCTCGCTCAACAGGTTTGGACATTCTGCGTATATAGGATTAAATTACGCTGCGTCACAGTGCGTTTTGAGTAAGTTAAAATTGATTGGATTGCTAGACATGATTATTTCCCTGTATATAATGTATATAGATTATATTTAGCTGTGTGTCTTCTAAATTTAAGTATAAGCATTGTATTTTAAGTGTTCATTAAAAGTAATGTTAATTAGTTTTGAGTTTTGGGTTTAAATTTGATGTTTTGCTTTTCTCTTGATTATTAATGTTTTGCGTTAGCTGCCCTGCGAGCGCGTCATTGCAGATTAGCAGCAAATTTTCTACGTCAGAACTGTTTTGAAGTTTACTTTTTGCGAATTCTGAGAACAATTTAAATGCGATGTATTTTTTTTCATTTTGTACTGCGTTTGAGTTTCTGACAATACCGTAGGCATATGCCATCTGTCACGTTGCGGGTTCTGCATGCACTCCCTCTTTCTTTTTAAATTTTAAATGTGCGCACAAATCGAGCGCGAAATTTAAAATGTAATTAAATTAAAGAATCAAAAATTTCTAATGCTAACCCAGTGAAAATTGCGTTAAAATGTGTACAAACCTACAAATATATATGAAATTGTGACAATATCATAAATAAATGTGCGATACCCTTACAGCCCTAAAAAACATTTAAAATTTAATGTGTGATGTTACAACACATGGTACGGTACAATAATGCGTGAAAACCTGTTTAAATGCATACATTTTAGAAAGCTTGACAAAAAGTTTTCACTTCTTGCGTGCAGTCCTACGACTGACTGTTTATATCTATGTAAGATTTAAAATTATTTCGAAATTATGGGGCTTTAATTCTCTCCAATTCTCCTCTTCTTTGCCTTTTCTAAATTGATGCCTTTTAATTTAACCTAAATGCTCTTTCCTACGCCGAGATGAAGCATCTCGCTAAAATAATTATAAACAACACGTATGGAAGATTGGTCTAGAAAGGGGAATCGACTGTAGCGTCTAGTCAGTTCTGACAATTAACTGTGTCCGGATACATTCAAAATAAAGAACAAAATGTATTATTAGATACTGGTGGTACACTATCTGTTATAACGAGAAGATTAGCTAATCAATTGAAATTATTGCAATATTATTTTTATTAGTCGTCAAAATTACCGATTTTGACGACTAATAAAACTGTTTTAGCGCGAGAAACAGAAGGTACGTTACGACTCAATCAAATTTGCGAAACGATGATGAGAGTAGGGCAATTAAATCGAAGGGTAGAATTTTGTGTAATAACAGAAAATTTAGACTATATTATTTTAAAAATACAACATTGCAGGTCCTTTAAATTGAAAACAGACTGTGAAAGCATGTGTGGGACTCAAAGAGGAGTTGTAATACCTCTGGTGTTTTCACCACATGACAAAGCAACACTGCATGTAAAAGCAATACACAAGATCAAACTGAGTCCCATGGAAATGTAAACAATAGTGAATTATTGCATAATCATGATTTTGATATATTGCATAATCCCGTTAATAATGCTAGTGGCAATGATGCTGAAATTTTTCGGGGAGAAGATTTGAGCGGACCGTCAGTTAGGAAATAGAGTTTGACTCACCCTCGTCTCTTAACCCTTCCTGGGGCAATGAGGAGTATGAACCCCAATTCCATCCTGAGAAAGTGGCACAAATTCAGCTCCTTTTGGACAATTTCCAGCATATATTTTCAAAAAATAAATATGCTATTGGATATGATATCGATGATATGATATTGGAAAAACCTTGAACCCCATAAAGTCCATTTAAAATCAGATCTTCCAATATCCCAGCGTCCTTATAGAACATCACCAAAGGAAAATTTAGAAATAAAAAAGCAACTTGAGGAATTGTAAAAGGCGGGCATTACAAAAGCACCACACTCACCTCACGCCACTCCTATCGCTATGGTTTTTAAAAAGGGAGAAACGAAACGAACGTGATTATGTATCGATTTCCGGAAATTAAATGAAATAACAAAATTAGATGTGAACCTATTCCATTAATAGATGAGTAATTGATCAGCTCTCGCACGCCAAGTATTTTTCCACAATAGATCTAACCTCTGGGTACTGGCAGATCAAAATAAACGAGAAAGACACCGAGAAATGTGGCTTTACATGCTCATTCGGGTTATTTCAGTTCCTCAGGCTTCCCTTTGGTTGGAAATCAAGTACAGCTATTTTTCAAAGAAGTATTAGAAGGATTCTAAATAAACGTGAAGTTAAATTTGCAAAAAATTATTTCGATAACATCATTGTCTTTTCAAATTCATTTGAAGAACACCTAGAACACTTAAAGAAAATATTCCAAATTTGTGAGGAAGAAATCATTAAATAAGAAAAAGAAATGCGATTTTGCTAAAACAAAAATTAATTTCCTTGGTTCCGAAATCCAACATAATTCTCATTCACCGGCTAACCCTAATATTGAAACCGTAAAAAAATTAATACCACCACGAAATGTTTAGGAGCTTTAGAGATTTCTGTGTAGCAGAAAGGTGTATAGAAAGTTCATAAAAGGATGTGCCCAAATTAGAGTGCCACTACATAAGTTATTGAGAAAAGATGTTCCGTGGCAGTGGACAGAAGAGTGCCAAAACGCATTCCGTATCTTAAAGCATTCTCTCATCTTAAATCTATAATACAAATTATAAATGTCATGTTTTTGTAGATGCAAGCGATGAGGCTATGGATATAGTTCTCAAGCAAGAACATTCACAAGGATCATTATATCCAATCTCATTTCACTCGAGACAAGTAAGAAAGTATGAAAAAAATTACACCATAAGTGAAAAAGAATGTTTAGTAATTAGTGAAGCAATAGACAAATATCACTGTTATTTACATGGCAACCACTTTATATTTCATACCGATCATGCAGCATTACAGTGGTCAAAAACTATTAAACACTTAACAGGAAGGTTATTTAGATGGTCCCTTAAACTTTCAATGTATGATTATGAAATCAAATACCTAAAAGCAGCGTTAAATGTTGAGGCAGATATGTTATCCCGAAATCCAATTCCACACTTTATCACGGAACAAAGTCAGCTTTTAAGTATAGAGGAAATTAGGGACAGGCAGAATGCTGATTATGTGGGAGGTCAAAATTTTAAGAAAATTGAAGGGGTGTGGACAGTTTCAAAAAAGGGATTAATAAAATTGTAGTTCCATTTTCGCTACCGAAGAAACTCATGTCTATAGCTCATGAACAATTTGGGCATCCTGGGGTTAAGAAAATGCAGTCTTTGATTTCGCCTATATGTTATTGGAAAGATATCATTACTGATACATCTAATTTTGTAAAACATTGCGCGATCCGTAAACTAAATAAAAAAATCTCACCAAAAAAAAGGGGGGGCTCTTAGAATCAGTACCGAAAGTTACTAAACCGTTCAAATTAAATTTAATCGATACCGTGGGTGGCTTGAACTACTATAATTCCCAAAAGAAGTATTTACATGTGGTGGTCGATCATGTTACACGATACGTTTGGACGTTTCCGTCCAAAAGCGTTACCACCGAAACGTATACTGATTGTTTGAAACAAATTTTTAACATCCAGGTCCCAGAACAATATCTGAGTGATAGGAATGCAGCGTTTACTTCATCACGTTTCAGAAGATTTTTGAGGGGAATAACATCAAACAATTATTAACAACAGCCCACAGACCACAATGTAATGGGAAAAACGAGAGAATTAATCAAACCCTTGTAACAGAATTAAGATGTAAGATAAATGCTTCTTCAACGAAAACCCCTAGGACAAAATTGAATGAGGCTGTAACTGCAGAATACAATAGTTTACCGCATGAAGTAACAAAATTTCCACCCGTTTATCCAATGTTTGGGAAAATTTCACTTAGCTCACCGTTAAAAGATGTTAATACATCTCAATATCCACCTCTCGAGGAAACTCGAAAATTAGCAGCTCAGAGAACACAAGCCCAACATGCTAAGAGTAAGATTAGGTACGATAAACATTTTTGTTATTCCACATTTAAAGTTGGTGATTTAGTAAAGTTAGAAGAATACGTTTACCCTAATACAAGAAAACTTAGCCAGCCTTTAGATTTGATGGTCCTTTTAAAATATTGAGACAGTTATCTCCTGTAACTTTTGAAATAGACAAACAAAATCAGTATTCAAATAAGGCCACAGATGTAGTTCATGTTAACTGATTGAGACACTATTTTCTACCACGAGAGTTTCATTTGACTGGTCAAACATCCAATGATCCAGCTGTCACAAATGTGTATACAAATGTGTAAATCATTTGTATAAATTTTAAATCTCTATAAATGTCTCTTTAGAGTTTACATTCCATGATCATGGACACTCCGAATAACGTGGACTGTAACAGCTTATTTATAGATGTGATTTATTATTGATTTTTTTATTATCCAAATAAGTTTGTGTTGTCATTGTTTGTACAATGCTTTATTTACCCAGGACATCCTTTTTGGTGTGAAATATTTAATTTCTTCTTTTGTAATACATTTTCTGTTAACATTCAATTATGATAAAAATATTAACTGTTTATAAAACTTAATGCTTATGTATTAAAATGCCATCCTTCACACATTTTTCCTTTTTTTCCAACAAAACAGGGATTAGTTTGAAATTAGGATGCCTAGCCAAGGACGTCTGGCTTGCAGTAAAGTCAATGGCCCCCTCTGGATGGCACTGATTCGCCAAACTTCTTTTGCCGGGGGGGGGATATTTGTAAGATATAAAATTACTTCGAAATTATGGGGCTTTAATTCTCTCCAATTCTCCTTTGCCTTTTCTAAATTGCTACCTTTTAATTTAAATTAAATTCTCTTTCCTACGCAGCGATGACGCATCTCGCTAAAATAATTATAAACAGCACGTGTGGGAGATTGGTCTAGAACAAGAAACGGGGTTCTCAAATGTACCAGCATGGGCTGAGTCCCTCTACACTTAAGAGCTGCTTATCAGTTGTTCGCTTGGCTCTCGACTACTATATACCGTTCCTCGGCTCTCCGAGTTTGGTACAACCTCAAGATATTAAAACCACCGACTCAACCTAAATGCCTCTTTTAATCATAACATATATATAGTTCTTCATATTTGTGCCATCATGGATCCACATCCTTCACATCCAATAATTCCTAATGGGACATACAAATTTACAGAGCACTTTAAGGAAAGAATATAGATCTTTAAAATCTACGAGGATATTGATATTTTAAAGCTATTTTACACAAGAATGCTAAGTTGACTTGAAATTATTAGTGCATAGAGACTCTGTTCTATACGGATGATTAGTTACTATGTTCCTAAAAATAGAAAGGTACATACATGAAGTGAAATGAGTAGTTATTTATTTGAAAATTAAAATCATCGCTTTTTTATATATATTGAAGGAAAGGTTCTTATCTGCATTAATTATAATTTGTAAATCTAGAAAATGGATGAAATTAGTATCACTAGGATTTTTTATTAAATCTAAGGCTGAATAGTAAGTTATTGATGAAATATCAAAATCACCATTATTATTATTTGTAGCCATAGTAATAATGTCATCTAATTACCAATATGCCATAAGAGATTGATTATTGTAATTCTTTTAATAATGGTCCAAATAACTTAAGATTTTCTGCAGTTTTTTCTGCAGATATTCTACAGAATTTAATGGGGCAGATAAGATTTTTTCCAGTTTTTTTAGTAGCTGGAGTATTCTTCGGTATAATGGGCCAAGTAACTTAAGATTTTCTGTTTTTTTTGCAGATATTCTACAGAATTAAATGGGCCAGATAACTTCGGATTTTTTGCAGTTTTTTTAGTAGCTGTAATATTCTGCAGTATTTAATGGGCCAAGTAACTTAAGATTTTCTTTAGTTAATTATTTTTAAAGATTGCAGTTTTAAGCAATTCTAATTTCAGACAGTTCATTTTTTAAATGTTCTATTTCACTCTTAACATTTCTGAAAATCTATTACTTTTTAATTTTACGTTAGACATGAAAATTGAAGTACTTAGGTTTGGTATAGCAGCTGGCAGATAATCTCCCTTGTTAATTTTACTTTAGATTATTAATAGATGTTTTATCATGCAATTCGTATTCTTTTGTTTAATCGAACAAGTTGCACATAAATTTCGATTAGCAAAATAAGTAAGCAATTAAAACGAATTACTCAAAAAATACCCAAAGTGCGGATTGTGTTATTTTAAAAAATAAGTCTAAAATAACGATTAAAACTTACAATTATTTTCATCAAGGCTTGAAAAAAAAACAGGCACTTGGTTGCCCAGGTGACCAAAACATATCTCCGCGCGACTAGCTTTTTTTTCCTTTCATCAATATAGATCAATATTTATGTGGCTGCTAAAAATTATTGCTGACACCTAACATTGTACAATTCTTTTCGTCCCCTGGTTTTAAGTATACAGAAAAGTTATACAGTATGCCCACTAAAGTCCCTTGTCACACTCTTAATTTCGGAACGGCTGCTGCTATTTTTATGAACGCGGTGCCTAGGTATAGTAAATTGGATATGCGCTATCGAATGAGACGGCTCTCAGCGCCACCTGGTAAAAAACTGTGGAGTTAGCTTTCGTATCTCGAAAACGGTGTGAGATAGGGAAAAAAGTGAAATGCAAAGTTGTAGAGCGTTATCGATTTAGTACGGAAAGACATCTCATTGACATGGATGTGAAAAGCAGAACGGTTAAAACGTGCATTTGTATTTTCGTGATTCCCTTCTCTGCGAAGGTAAATAAACGATCAAAGAAAGAAGAAAGCAATTATTTATAGCAATATACCTTTATTTAAGATGTTTAAACTTCGCACCGTCAGCTGCAATGCACATTTGGATCCTCATTTGAATTTCACATTGCACGCATTGGAGCATGGAGGGTGGCACGTTGGCACAAGCGTCCGTAATGCATTGTTTAAGGTCCTGCAATGTTTGTGGAGGGGTCGCATTAAATGCTGTTTTAGGTGTCCCCACAGAAAAAAGTCCAGTGGAGTCAGATCAGGCAAACGTGGAGGCCATTCTTCAAAACTGCCATACCCAATTATTTGGTTCCCGAGTTCCGTGACGTGGTACTGCTTCACTGGAGATGTCTTTTGAGCAGGCGCTCCGTCATGTTGAAACCATATATTCCCAAGATTAAACACCGGCAGGCTCTCCACAAAATCGGGCATTACGTTCCGCAACAGTTGTAAATACTGTGCGCCTGTTAAGGTACCATTATAAAATATTGCACCGATCAACTTGTTACTGTAAATTGCACACCAAACGTTAATACCAAACAGCACTTGATGTCGAACATCGGTAAAATATGTAGGATTTTGCAGCACCCAGTAATGGGTGCGTTGCCTATTGTACTTGCCATTCCGTGAAAAGCAAGCCTCGTCCGTCCACACTATATCTGTCAAGAATGTTGGCTGGACCTGTATCTCATTCATAACGAAGTTGCACCATGAATAGCGTCCTTGGCTTCCCGTCCAGTAAAACCTGATGAGGCGTTGGTCGGTATGGATAAGCGCCTGATTCTTGTAGGATTTTCCAAACCTGACTTTTTGAAAGGCTACAGTGTTCACTGATCTGTCTTGTACTGCATTTCGGGTATGCTAGTGCCTCATCTGGTTGAACTTGCCGTCCTACCTTAGCCAGTCTGCCAGATCGAGCTCGAGTAGTCACGTAGCCTGTCTCTCTCAAAAGTTTTACAACAGATAGGATGGTTTGATAAGAAGGATGAGGGCCTGCAGGGAAACGTTCCCGGTATAACCTTGCTGCTGAGTTAGAGGAAAACAGATTGCATAAAAAACCTTCTCCATGATAAAAGACTTAGGTGAACCAAATTTCATGGTGATCGGTCAAACGGAGCTGGAGTTTTTCAACCTCATACACATACCAACATTAATTTTTATCTATAACCAGTGTTATTATATATACCAGTCTCAAATAAAATGCAGTTTAGAATCTAAGCCTCGCCAAAGTGCCAACATACGCCATTTTGCAAGAGTTTTTTCAGGGAATCATTCGAAGCATTGACTTAGCAACAATCAATATGGGAAATGGTTCGACCGCCAAAAAGTAAAGCACGCATTTATTTGAAAAGTGGAATGCCTTAATACAGCTGCATTTTTTAAATTATCAACTATATAACGTGTTTTATTCATCGTTACTCCGATGTACTAAATGCGAAGATTTCAATTTTCTGAAATTTGGCAGAATTCCTCCAACTTAAATCAATGTGCTCAATTGGCGAGAATTCTGAAGATAGATCGCTTGAAATCCCTTAATAACTGCATTATTTCTGCACGGATTATTAAAATTTAACGCTGTATTCCAATAAAACCTTTGCACTTGTTTTCAAAAATCTATTTCCTTAAGCTCTCAGTAAATTGAGCCAAGCCGAAAACTGTGCAAACCGCTAGAACTCACTTTCTCAAAATCGGCATTTGAGCCATTTTATTTTTTCGCCAAACTAAGAACTTTTACATATTAGCCTCGGAAATCTTCAATTCTTATTGTTTTGCGTATAAAACATTTCATTCCTGCTCTGATTTCCCATGCACACGATATTATAATAAAAAAAAATAACCTTACAAATATAAATAAAAAAAATCATTATTATTCTTTTCTTTTTACTTTGAGAATTTAAAACATTTTATTTGGCAAAATCGCCACACATGGTAACCATGATGCTTATTTCACACATTTTTCACTACAGGGGTTACAATTATGAAAAGCTTTTTGCGTGGAGAGTATAAAAAATCTCTTAAATTCCGGGAACGGGTGGACTTTCAAAGTTTTAAAGTAGACTATAATTTATTCTATATTATTTTACCTGTGCAAAATTTCAGGCCGATAGGTCCATTTTTGTGGATTTGTATACTAATCAAATCCACAAACAAACAAACAAACAAACAGAATTTCATTTTTATTTATAAGATAAATTAATGGAAATATTTATAAATATTTATTTAACCCATTAAGCACCAAAGCTCGCGTTACGGAAACATCTATTATATATTTTTTTTCTTAAAATATTTTAACGCAATTTACAAAATACACATTTTATATAAACATTTACACTATAGGGTGTTTTATATAGTGTAAATGTTTATATAAATTGTGTATTTCGTAAATTGCGTTAAAATATTTTAAGAAAATAAAATATAATAGATGTTCCCGTAACGGGAGCTTTGGCGCTTAATGGGTTAAACCAGAAATATGAAAGGAAAACCATGTGGAAATATTGCAATTTATTCATAATTTAATACTTGGCATAGTATTTGTATTTTTCAGAAGACATTGCTTTTTACATTGCCTCGTTTTGTGATCACTTTTCATGAAACCTTTTACACCCTCTAAAAAAAGTATTCGAGTGCAAGAAAAATTTCGTACTTCAATTTCATATTTAAAGCATGGTTGTTCCTGAAAAGTGATTAATCATTAACAAAACTGAAATGGGAAATTTGCCTCATAGTCGAATACTTTATTGAATGTCTGTACACGCTACACATACAATGACAACAAACGTTTTCCGAGATCGAATTTCATTGTTTCTCGCGAAGAAGAGTAGAAGGCGCTTTTAGTTGTTTTATTTTTCTTCCATTTTTTCTGAAAGAAATAAACTAAACGGAAACTTTCAGGGGAAAAATGTACAAATCTTAAAATTTTGGGACTTTTCGCGTCCCCAAGAAGTCAAGGTATTTTTAGGGACAAAGTAAAAAAATCTATATTTGGGGACTGTCCTCGAATTTCCATGACGTGTGGTGTCCTTTATGCTACCCCGACATCCAGACGGAACAACGGTTTAAGAACACGGGTGTAACACCACAAAGAAACAAACACTGGCTGGAAACGGTTTAAGAACAGAATAAAAGAATAACAAATGGAAACTCCGTGGATTCTAACCCAACCTCAAGACGGAGGCGGTTTAACACGGGGATGGAACACCACAAAGAAACGGACCCTGGCTGCAATCAATCCTAAACAATAAACAGAACCTGCAGTTTAAAAACACGGATGCAGAATGATAATTTGAAATCTACCAACAGACGAAATCAACGCTTAAGAACACTGTGATAGAAAAACACAAAAAAAATTACACTACCTGCATTCGAACCCAACAAACAGAGGAAAACATCAGTTAAAGAACACAGTTAAAGTATTATACTAGACTATGGACATTCCCCCCCATTCAAACCTAACCTCCAGACGGAACAACGGCATAAGAAAGCAGTTAAAGAATAATACTACAACATGGACACTTCCTGGATTCTAACCCAATTTCCAGACGTAAAAACGGTTTAAGAACACAGGTATGGAACACCACAAAGAAACAAACCCCGGCTGCAAACGATTTAAGAACACAGTTAAAGGATAATACATGGACACTCCCTGGATTCTAACCCAACCTCCAGACGGAACAACGGTTTAAGAACATGGGGATGAACACCACAAAGAAAATGAATCTGGCTGTAACTGAATCCAACGTCAAAGAAGTTTTACTTCATTCGCGCGTAAAGATTACACGCACACACTTTTTCTATTTAACTCATTTTCCTCAAAAATCTTGTCTATTTGAGTATTCTGTCTGTCTCTTCTCCTCCACGACCCATATCCTATTACTATCACGTGACCAACGCGCTCTTAACGGATAACGGTTCATAGTAAAAAACGCGGCCAGGCCATAGTTGTGTGTGTATTCCGCTGGTGATAGTTTTATGTTATATCCGAATACCAAATGCATCTTTTTCACATTCAGAGTTGTGAAATAAATTCAGCCTAGATATAGAGGAGATGCTTTAAAGATTTCGCTTTAATGACATTGTTTCTTAGGTAAAGATTTCGCTTTAATGACATAGTTTCTTACGATTGGATTATAAAAAGCTGTTGTCAAACAAATGAAGTTATGATATCTCCACCCAAAGTGAGTAAGTAGTATTTTACCTTTTTCATGTCAATAAATTGGGTTGCTTCTTTAATTAAATCTCACAGCTGTTTTAACCATGATTGCATTTCTGTATTCTGAATGTACTGTTAATTCGTTTTATAACGAGAGACTATAGTGAAATTATATTCTATTTATTAAAAAAATACTTTTTTATAGTGTATTAAGATATATGTAATGTATTTGCCTGGATTTAAAATTTATTTTCGCGGGCTTATAATAATAGATTACAGCTCTGATAATAAAAAATGAAGAAAACGAATCATTCAATATATTAATCAAAAACAGCAAATTTTAATAAAACACCCTTTTTCTAGCTTAAAATAATAATCTTAATTGAGTACAGATATGTTAATTAAAAAAGGGCTGATTTTGCAAAAACGCTCATTCTATAGCTTAAATAATAATCATAATTGAGTACAGTTATATTAATCAAAAACGGACAGACACTCCTCATTTTTGATTAATGATGATTGCCTAAATGGAGCTGTTGTATAATGCTCAAAAATTGAGAATTTTTCGCTCCATTGATTTTTGTCGATGAATTGAGCAAATTTTACTCTCGGGAGAATGGCTGTTTGGAGTCAAAAATTGAGTAAAAATATACTCCGTTTGATTATTATTTTACTCAATATTTTTAAGCGTGCAGTAAAGCCATCTCACAATACTCAGCATTGGAAAATCGCTCCATGGCCATGACCTTCAACATAGTAGAAACCCAACAAGATGTCTCTTTTATACTAGTGGTCTCAAGTGTACTGGTGTGACGTTTCTTACTTATTTGCATACTGCAAAAATTTCGAACATTAAGTGTAAGAGTGTAAGAAACCCACCAGAGGGGCCGACCCAAGGGTTTACGGCATTAATCCCTCTGGGGAAACATTTATTGCCGCAGGCAGAACTCAGAAGCCTGCGGCAGAACAAACAACAAAAGAACATAAAAAGTTAAAATAAGAAAAGTAAGAAGAATAAAATGAGCAACCTCCACTTTACAACATTTAACTTGGCACACTGCCTTTGATGTTTCCCTATATGTCCAATATATTCAAGTTCATTCTTTCCAGTAGCAGTCCTGTATCATTGTCAATTCAAAGATATTAATTATAAATAAATGCCTTCACCAGCACTGTCAACCATATCGACCAGGCACGAGCAACGGCTGTTTTATAATGTCACCATATATTTACGTATATGTTGGTTTCTTATGGCGCCAAGATTTAGGCCATTATCACTGCCAGTTATTATTATTATTAATTATAACAATTATAACAATTATAACACCGGGGGAAAGCTAAGTATATCTAAATTTCATATCACTGTACAGTTCTATTAATCTATTGTAGTTATCTTTTATTAAGTTCATTATTCTATGTATCTGTATTATTTGTATAAAATTTTGATATTCCCTTATATTATTGTTTCTGCGTATGTTATGTGGCATTAGGGGACAGCCTCCAAACACAAAATGCAGCGGATCACCCAGGGAACCGCAGTTACAATTTTCGGTGTTCCTCTTATTGATCCTTTTTAAATACTTTGGGAAGCTACCCCCACCAGTAATGAACTTAATTGCTATTGTATTGTTGATATCAATATTATGTTTAATTTTAGGCATGAAGTTATATGTATATCTGCCTGTTTCACTGTTATTCCACCAAGTTTGCCATTCAGAATCGATTTGTTTGTTTATTAGATATACTATTTTTGATCGTGGAACCGATAGTGTTCTATTGCTTATAGGATGGTTATTTGTCAAAGGTATTTTGGCCAGTTGGTCTGCCTTTTCATTCCCCCAGTGCCCCACATGAGCCTTGATCCATATGATAATTATCCGTAGATCACCATGTTTTTTAATAGATTATATAATTTGATTAAGATTTCAGTATAGGGACACAGAGACTTCAATTTTTCCACCGTGGACCTGTTGTCAGTATAGATCTTAATAGATTTGAAGTTATTCGACACCGCCCATTCCAAAGCTGTAACTATTGCGAGTTGTTCGGCTTGGTATATGCTGTTATATATATTTATTCTTTCTGAATATTCTTTTATAATTTTGTTATTCTCTGCACATGCGATATAGCCGAAGGCAGTTCCGTTGATCATTTTTGAGCCATCTGTGTATATTTTTATGTATTTGTTGTCTATTGTGTCATTTTCTATTGAGTCTATAAAAGTTATTTGTTTGTTTATTATATTACATTCCGGATATTGAAAGGACAGGATAGTTTTCTCTATGGTGTAATTTTCGGGGAGATCTGCATGTTGTATATGGTTATATAATTTTATTGCTTTATATTTTTCTATCTCCCTTTTTAGTACCAGTTCGATGGGAGGTATTTCCAGGATGGCACATAAAGCGGAACGGGCGGTATTGGCATTGGCCTTAGATATTTTAATTAATGCTAATTTTTGGATTGCCCACAGTTTGTATACCGAATCCCTGGTGAGATTGGAGACCCAAGCGGGGGCAGCGTACGAAATTTGTTTCTCAGTAACTGTTTCATACCAAACTTTTAACATTTTAGGACGGACCCCCCAGGACACCCCACTAACCAGGGACATATTATTGATAAAAGTTGTACTTTTTCGTTGAGGTACTTTATATGGGGTGTAAAAGTTAACTTATTATCTATTATAACTCCTAAGTATTTTAGTTCATTTACCGATTTTATATTTTGACTATTTAGTTTATATCGAGCTTTTGTTCTTGATTTAATTCCTATGGTGATCGCCAGAGTTTTTTGTACAGATATATTTAATTTTAGTTCGTTACAGATATTATTTAATTTCAGTATTTTTGGGTTTGTTTTAGTTTGAAGCTTTTCTATTGTATTTTCTGATTCTAATAGTACAAAGTCGTCTGCGTATGCGAAAAAATTATTGTTTCCATCATCCATTTGTTTTAATACGGTATTAGCGGCGATCAGCCATAGGAGAGGGCCTAAACAGGAGCCTTGTGGGCAACCCTTAAATATATTGTACGTTGTTTGACCTGTACAATTTTTGACTATTATTTTCCTGTTATTTAAATAATCTTTTAAAATCATTTTTAAATAATCAGGAAGGGGTGAGTTATCTATTTCTTTTTTGATTATATCCCATTCTATGTTATCGAATGCGCCCTGGATGTCAAAAGACACCAGGACAGCATATTTATGTATGGATTTCAGTTCTTTTAACCGGCCAACAACCAAGTACAACAGGTCCACCGTTCCCGTGCCCTCTCGAAAACCGTACTGGTTACCATGGAAGTAGTTTTTGCTTTCTAGAATGGTCATAACTCTTCCTTTGATCAGTCTTTCTAATATTTTTGCGGCAGTACTTAATAGGCTAATTGGTCTGTAGGATTTCGGTTGCTTTGGGTCTTTATTATTTTTCTTGAAAAATATAACCAGGGCTATTTTCCAGGCATCCGGAAAGGAACCAAATTTGAGACAATTATCATAGATATTTAATAAATCAGGCTGTTGATTGATTTTCAAATTTTTAATGATATTCATGTCTATTTTGTCCAGTCCGGATGCCTTTTTGGGATTTTGTGCAGCTATTGCTCGTAAAAGTTCAGTATCAGTCAAAGGTTCATTGTTGTAGTCGAGAGAAATAGGATCTGGGAGCTGCAGATGGACATCAGAGGCAATCGGGCTATTATCTGTGTTAGATGTCTGAAAATGTGTGTTTACCAAAGAATTCATAATAGTCTCAAAGTCATCCGTTATGGTATTATTATCAAAAACAGTTTCGAGAAAACAGGAGTTATACAGGCCTTTAGCAATTTTGAAGCACGAGCCATAGGTTTTACTTTGCTCTATACAAAATGTTTTCCAGGACTGTTCCTTAGCTATATTTATTGATTTTCTATACTCGGCTCTGACCCTATTGTAAGTTATTTTCAGGTTGCTATCTTCTGGATTGTTTATTTTCCTTTTATATAATGCCTTGAGTTTGTTTCTTTTTATTGCTAGCTCTTGGTTCCACCAACTTATTTTAATTTTTATATTCTTTTTCTTTTTCTTAAATGATCTTTCATTTATATTGATCCAAGTTTTGTGTAGTTTATTGAAAATTTTTTGAAATTCTGTTCTATTGTTATTGTGTTCCAGGTCTTGTATTATGGGTTTTATATAACTGTTCCAGAGATTATTGAATTTTTTAAAATTACTGAATTTTGTTTTGTATTTATAGTCATTTTTTATCTTTAACTTAAAATCTAATTGTGTGTGTATATATCGATGATCAGAGCCGTTTTCGTCTAGTAGTACCTGCCATTGTGCTATGTTATTACTAGGGATCGACCGATACCACATTTTAGCCGATGACCGATACCGATACTTTACCTATAAATTCATTTTCAGAAATAGCCGATACCGATACTTTTAAGTTATGGTATCGGCCGATACCGATACTTAACCGATACCGATACTTTACATAATTTAATGTCATTTACACCTGCCTCTATTGGGCAGTTTTTGTAACGAGAGTGTAGTTCTCGTTAAAATGAATAACAGAATGATGAAATTTGATCCCAGTAGAAAGCATTAAAAAGAAAAAGCAGTGGATACGTTGAAATGTGAATTTATATTAGTTCTAGTCTTTCTTTTCTATTCAAATTATGCCAACGAATGGCCGAATTTATAAAAAAGCTGAGCACTGGGAAGAGTCTTAGTGTGCAGGTTCGGAATTCTTTCTCCTCGCGTGGTCGATCGTGGTCGCTGTCGATCTAGCAGTCTAGAGTTTTGGGCGATTTTCTCCAGATGTTACGTGAATATGCGTTAGACTCCCTTAAAATGTCCTTCGCCCAAGCCCCCACCCTATAGGTAGATGCCCCTTATTTAGGCTTGACAGAACACAAACACGGGGGGTGGGAGTTAAAGGGATATAAGATAATCCATTTCATTTCCAGTGCCGACTGGTGCAAATATTTAAATCAATTTTTCTCAACCTCTATTTTGTCGCCTAATTGTTGCTATGAGCCAGATAAAAGGTTTCCACATTAGACCAAAAACAGCTTCCTGCCTGTTCTTACTATATGTGTCTTTTTTGCAATTTTTATTTAGATTTTCTTTAATTAGAATTCTTTCACATATGAAAATATTTTTTAGATTACTTAAACTGCATTAAATTGTGATAATGTATAAACTGTACAGTATTATGTAAGTACATATGTATTTAGATATTGTTCATTAAATACGTATATAAATTCTTCCCTTAAAATGCATAAGTTCACATTAATTAATGGTTTTATTTATCTGCACCAGTTATTTAACCACTAAGTGAATTATTAAATGTTTTAGCAAGATTTCTGTTTAATATGAACTCATATGATCATTTTTAAGTTCTTTTTGAAAATCCAAATATTTTGGTTCTCCGGACAGGGTTAAGTCACAATTAATCCGGAAGGATCCATGTATTTGATCTTTTCCGTACGAAGAGCAGGTACACACCGATTTGTCCTGTGTTTCCCTTACATATAAACCAAATACTATTATTCACAAGAAATATGTTTTTTACCCCAAAATTGGAAATAAACTATATAATAATTAGTATTACTAATTATACTAATACAGCTTTAATTTTTTTAATTTACTATATAAATAATTATTAGATATTGATAATTATTACACTTCTCAAAACAGAATGATACACAAATCTGTAATTTCCCGAGACTATAAGTTTCCTATAGCGAATTTTAAACTGGAACCAAGCGAGTTCGTTATAGGGAGATTCAATTGTGTGTGTGTATATATATATATATATATATATATATACACACAATCCCTATAACGAACTCGCTTGGTTCCAGTTGAAAAATTTGCTATAGAGAAAATTTTGTTGTACAGAGATTTTTGCAGTTATTTCAGCAAATATTACAAACTTTTTAATTGTCATATATATATGTATATATATGAATGAACTCTTTTTCGAGTCAACACAGTGAGAAAATAAACGTTCATAAAAATGAAGTAAAATTATAGCCTACCTCTCGACATTTGTTTTTTGCAATCCTTTCAGAGAGCGTATTTAGTGTTGGGCACGAATTCAAAATAATTTAGAAGAATAGGCGATTATCCTGTTAAACTGTCATCTAACGATTCTTCGTCCATAATTTCGACCACACTTGGTGATACGACATCCATTTAGCGATGGTTACAATTTAAAAAAAAACACAGTTCGAAAACACTCGCACAAACAAATGTGCCAATGAAACGACGCCTCTCATCTCATTACCAAAACAAGGATTCTAGAATGGTGTTGTGACTGCGTTGTTTTTTCTGAAAAACGAAGTATCGGTTGAAAAGTATCGGTGAAAATGGATGAAAGCAACAGAAACCGATACTTTCCCGATACTTTTAGAATCGGAAGAACCGATACCGATACCTAAAAAAATTGGAGGTATCGGCGCCGATACTATCGGTTGCCGATACTATCGGTCGATCCCTAGTTAATACTGATATTAAGGGAAACTATTGTTAGATCAGGGTGTCCTTTATCACGTATGTGTGTGAAAGTAGCAGGGGCCATGGGGTCGTTGACAACTACCAAGTCAAATTCACATACTAACTCTTGTAAAAATCTTCCTCTTTCATTCCTACTCCCATAGCCCCACAGGGTATTATGGGCATTAAAATCCCAGCATATTATTATGTTTTCTAATTTGTCTGTTATGTTTTTCCAGTTGAAACAGTCCTGGACAAGATCATCTCCCGGGGGAGTATAAGTGTACTGGTGTGACGTTTCTTACTTATTTGCATACTGCAAAAATTTCGAACATTAAGTGTAAGTAGCGTTGAGATCAGTACAAGGATGCAACTCTCGGGGCTTGAGCCAGAGTTCTTTGGACTAGGAATCGCAAGCAATACCACTGTGCTACATTGCGGCGTTGTGTTTAGAGCAAAAGATGATATTTTCTCCTGTTCACATTTCGTGACGTCACAGTGTAGGAAATCACGAAAATACAATTGCACGATTTAACCGTTCTGTTTTTCACATCCATGTCAATGAGGTATCTTTTCGTTCTAAATCGATAACGCTCTACAACTTTTCACTTCACTTTTTTCCCCTATCTCGTACCGTTCTCGAGTTTCGAAAGCTAACTCCGCAGTTTTCCACCAAGTGGCACTCTGAGTGGTCTCATTTGGTAGCGCATATCCAATTTACTATACCTAGACACCCTGTTTATAAAAATAGCAGCAGCCGTTCCGAAATTAAGATGACAAGGGACTTTAATGGGCTTAGTGTATAAGTTAATGTACAGCTGCGGAAAAGAAAGGCCCACTTGCTCTTTATTTGGCCGTCGTTCGTCGTACACCAAAGTTAAACTGCTCAAAACAATTAAAGGATATTTTAAGTTTTATAAAGATATAAGCGAATTTTTTTTTGCCGAAAATGGAAGAAGAGAATCACAAATGCAAATTCTTTTGATTTTCAAACTGTGGAGTATGCTAATTTTTAGTTCGACGTCAAAAACGTCGCTTCAGCGGCAGCGAATGAAATTGGACTTTCAACTGGATAAAAGACAATGAAGACAAGGATGATCAGCATTCAGTGACTGCTTTGTTTCGATGAGTACGATGTCTCAGAGAAGTCATTTAACCGATTCAGAAGCTTGGAGATTTGTCGGTAGCAGTGGCGGCTCGTGATGAAAAAAATAGGTGAAGAGCTTGATACCAAAACATTATGAAAAACACCTGATACAGCTATTATGCATGGTAATTAGGCGGGAGCATAGCCTTTCTGAGGAAAAAATTTAATCTTTCAGCGATCCTATAAAATGTCGACCGACCAGTCGACATTTGAAGACGGAAGGTGCCTGGTTCGAAACCAGGTCACGTCCGCCGACCTAATCGTTCGTAGTTTTCCGTGGTTTCCTCCGAAACTTAGCGTAAATACGGGTTAGGACCCGTAGAAAGACCCCCCCACGAAGGGCATCCCGCTAGTAGGTCTAGATCCCCTGTGTACATAATTGGCCTTAATCCCACAACAACAACAACAACTTTTTAAATGTCCTTTGGAAATGATCTGCACCCCCTCTCTCCATAATGTTCAAGATCGCGTTACATTTAAAATGTCTGAAAATCTGTCTTTGCTCCATACAGAATGCTTATTACTAAAGAGTAAGCAAGGCCAATAAAATAACTTTTGTAAAATATAGGAGAACTGCACAGCAAAACCAGCTATGTTTGAAACGAACAGTCAGGGGCGTAGCGTCATAAGCACCCGCCCCCCCCATGAGAAATTTTTGCCATACAAAATGCATATTCTTCACTACATTATCACACACACGTGTATATATATATATATGAGTTGTAGCAGTCGTAACTCCCCCATGAAAAATTTCTGGCTACGCCCCTGCGAACAGTGTAAGATTTACCACTCTTTTCGAGGTATGTCTTTTGAAGAGGCATTAATTCCTAATGCCTCCATTGGTCGACCACGAGAAAGAAAACATCTTTTATCTATCTTCATCATTCCACCGAATAAACGGTATTTGTAATATATTACAGACTATACCATTTACAGCAAACATAATGAAGGTGAATAAACAGAAAAGAAACTAACTACTATTATTATCATTAAAATTAACACAACAAGAAATTCTAAAATTTTCAAAAGCCAGCAGTAAATATCTTGTGTCAAAATCTCAAAGAAATAACGTGGCTTCCTTTTCCTACACAAATTTGTTCTTGGAAATCCACTCTGCTGCGTTTTTTCACACTTGAAGAGACGGACCATTTTCTGAGGGATCTCTTCACCTGACCTTCAAGGAAAGCTGTAAACCTGAATAAAGCGTCTGCGGTTACCATGGCAACCCAACTATCAACTGCAGTGGAAGAGAAAATTTTTCATTAGCACTTCACAACTCACTTTGACCAGACTGTTTGTCAAAACCCGCGTACCACGTGACTCTAACAATCGACCAATCGTGGCACAAGTCACTGAAACCCTCTCTTTGGCACTGACAAGGGAAGGGGGTTTGGCTTCACTGCTAGTAAGAACGTGTTTTAGCACATAGTCTTACGGCAATTGGGCTTTCATCGGAATTTTAAGTATATTCTAACAGAATAAATTTGAAAAAAGATCATTGCTTGCTTACGTTAAACAATTTTTTGTTACTTACAATACTTGGTGAAGAGGCACTTCACCTACTTCACCTGAAAAGCCGCCACTGGTCGGTAGGTTAGAAGGGGGCCAAACTCAAGCTGAAGTAGCGCAAGCCATTGGAGTGTCACAAAGTGTGATTTCCAGGATCTGGAACCCGTTTTTTGCAACTGGAAGTGCAGGCCGAAGACCAGGGCAAGGTCATAGACGGGCAACAACGCCCAATGAAGATCGTTATTTAGTGTTAACGGCTCGGAGACACCGGAATATGAACGCTACTCTTCTCCAACAACACCTTCGCTCGGCTACTGGCACCACGGTTTCAACTTAGACTGTCCGAAACCGGCTCCATGGTGTAGGTTTGTATGCTCGCCGACCGATGGTATGTGTTAGACTAACATCAAGGCATCCTCGCGACCGCAGGGAATGGGCAACAGAGCATGTGAACTGGAGGAGAAATGAATGGAGCAATGTTCTTTTTTCTGACAAGTCCCTTTTTTCAGTTCATCCTGATAATAGGCGTATTTTCATCTGGAGGGACCGTGGCAGTAGGAATAATCCTGTGTTCGATTACGAAAGTGTGAGCTTTGGCGGTAGGGGAGTGTTGGTGTATGGTGGCATCTCCATTGACGGGCGCACAGACCTCTACATCATTCGAGATGGACCTCTGACTGGTCGCCGATACAGGGATGAGATCCTCAGAAATATTGTAGTCTCTTACGCTGCAACAATCGGAGATGACTTCATTTTAATGGACGATAACTGCAGGCCACATCGTGCTAACCTGGTGGAGGATTTCCTTTTCGAGGAAGGAATCGCACGAATTGAATGGCCAGCGTGTTCTCCAGACATGAATCCAATAGAGCACGTTTGAGACGCTCTAGGAAGACGAGTTGCTGGCAGCCAACCACCCCCACAAACTCTCCAAGAACTGGAAAGAGCTCTTCTGGAAGAGTGTTGTGAATACAAAATATTCCAACTTGTGATTAATAGCCTCATTGACTCCATGCCTCAAAGGTGTTCAATGTTGCTGGCCGTCCGTGAAAACCATACCCCCTACTAAAAATGATTTCCTTTGAAGAAAACACCTTTTCTTATTCTTTTTTTCTCATATGCACAAATCGTGTTTTTTTATTTTTCTACACAAATGCGCAATAAAATGCATTTTTTTCTGCCAAACATGTGCAATTTATTCTCATATAACCTACTACGTCTGTCGACCATGTATCAATCAGCTAAAAAAATTCCCAGCCACAAGATCCACCTAAAACCACAATATCCTTTAATTGTTTTGAGCAGTGTATATACCATTCGTTTACATTACAAATAGCGTATACTTTATTTTTCTAGTAATTTAATTTGCATAAGGGGCCGTCTTCATATTTAATTCTGCATCAACTTCGTTTTTTTTTTTCAATGGCAGCATACATCTTCATTAAACGAAAGAAAACCTTCTAAATATAAATTTTCACCAATTTTCTGCGATAATTTCCAGAGATATCACGAATTATTTTTTTGCGATTTTAAGGAACTTTCTGCAAATTGTGATACGCTATTTGTAGGTTCCGAATTCTTCGCCTTTCGTTAATTTCGCTCGCGAGAGTTGAAAGAAATAAATATTATTTTCACGAAAAATACTGTTTCTAGTCTTAAGTTTTTTGAACTAAGAATATCAGGTGTAGAATTTAGAATATTTAGTCAGTGGTCCAAATGGCCCGTGAATCCATAACTTCCTCGATTCGTACGCATATATTTCTGTAAATTATTTTCTTTACATAAAATTAAACTTCATATAAAAATCTCTTTCCTTTTCTTATTTCTCTCTGTAATGAACTGCTAAATTAATTCTAAGCTTGAGAGAAATACTCATCTGAAGCTTACCAAGCAATGTTCCAATGGGATACACTATTATAGCCGGATCAATAAATCTTAATCCCGAAATCCCGCGAAACCGAAAACTCAGAGGGATTATATTCTCAAATCTCTCAGCACCCCAAAAAGGGTGATGAAAAAGAAAAAAGGTGAAGATGAAGAGCAAGAATCTTTCTGGGGCAGGGCATTTGACTTGACCCCCCTTCCCCCTTTGTCATGAAAATTAGGGCTCAATAACTATAAAATGAGCACAAATAAGGGTGGTGCAATATTTTTTGAGTTTTAATGTTCATAGAGTTTTTGACGTTTCTAATGTGTTTTTATTTTTATTTTGTAATTTTTAGTACTTTTCAAGAAATTTTGTGAAGGGATTTTAACATGTTCAGCGCTATATGCCGGCGTGCTTGCTCTCAGGGCAAATACAATTTTTTATACGTATTCGTAAGACCATGATCAACTAATCATCTGTTAATATATACAAAGTAATTGTGTTTGAAATTTAATAGAACTTTATGCTTTGTGAAATGACTTTATGATTGTTGTGTATTTGAAGCCTGCCTGTGAGCAACTTGAGCTGATGTAATTCCATTTCTGGGAAATTTTAAAATTTCTTTTTTTTTCTGGAAAGCAAAATAAATTTCCTGCCGAAGGAGTTTCTACGGCGTAAACCGCTTTGTGGTCGCCGCCTTAGGCTTGGGTGTATTCCCCCCTTGGGTGTAGCCCTAGAGAAATAGTACATTATTCTGAATATCATGACTACAATTTTCTTATTTCTGTAAGTTGTATTAATTATCAAATAATTATAATTATTATTACTGAAATTAAACTTCGTAGTGTTTAAAATCTTACTTTGTCCTACTTCTCTCTGTTGAAATGAATTCTTAGCGGCAAGGCCATTGATAAGATTTTTTTAAGAAGGGAGGGGGGGGTGTCGATAAATTGCCAATTCAAATATTGCTTTTTACCAACTTCTTTATTTTTTTATCAACTATATTACCAACATCTTACTTACTAACTGCGTTTGTGTAATTTTGCCAAGTGTACAGAAATAGAAAGTAAGTTATAGTTTTTCGTTAAAATTTTTTACCAACTAGGTAGTCTAATTTTGCCAAGTTTTTTCCCATCAGTAGCATAGCGCTAGCGCTTTGAACTGGGAGACGGAGGGTGCCTGGTTCGAAACCAGGTCGCGTCCGCCGACTTAACCGTTCGGAGTTTTCCGTGTTTTTCTCCGAATATTCGCGTAAATACGGTTTAGGACCCCTTAGAAAGTCCCCCACGTAGGGCAATCCCACCCCCGCGTAGATACCTAGCTCAGATAATTGGCTGCAATCCACATTTCCATTTCCAAGTTTAACAGAATTTTCAAGGGTTAGGGGGGAGGCTCCCTCCTCCCATCTCCCTTTCAGTAAGGGCCCTGCTTAGGGGAATGGAATGCCAATTCGCGGGATTACGGGTTCAATAAACCTCACACGAAAAACAGTGACACGAAAAAACAGTGTGGGATTGCATTGCCTACTTTTCAGATACTCTGGACTTTCAAACGATGAACCCGAAAACTAATCAACAAAGATTGAAGTGTTTTTTAGTTTCGGAATGGGGGACTTCGAAAAATTTTCGCTGATAACATGCGGACTTGTGATTTTTTCTAGAAAGTGCAGCAAAATAGCTTAATTAAGACAACTAGTTATTCCTGAGTGTGAATGAAAAAAACCACGTGACAGTCTTCATTCGTAGAATTAATTAAGTATATTTCATTAATTAATAAGTGAGATTGAATCTGTACGTTACTCGACTTGATATATTTCCCCCCCCCACGACGTGGCTATCTTTATTGAATGAATTAATTAAAAGTATTTAATTAATTAATTAACCTCTTTGATTTATTATTAATGCAACATTGAAATTAATTAAACCAATTACCGTGTTAGCATATTAATAATCTGCATTAAGAGTGATAATTAATTAATGTGGTGTATTTCCTGTTGAATATAATTCATGTTATTATTAATGCTTATAAAATCGCTAAGTCCAAAGTAACACGTGTTTTTTTGGTATTACATCATTTTTCGTGCACTAACGCGTTCGGAACATGACGGTTCGAAACCCCCCAGGTGGGTGGATCATTTGAGCGTAATTTGGAGCGTCTGTTGGGAGGCGTGGTCACCCGATCACCGACCAATCGGGGGTGATGGTTGCGTGCATCAGTAGTGTTGAGTTGGTTTTCTTGTAAGATTTAGAGTGTATGGCAACAACAAGATGGGGAAAAGTTTTACTAATCTCTTTTGGCAACCCCTCTGTATCTCAGTTGCTGATATTTATTTGGTGTGTTTTGGTGAGATTTCCTTGAACTTCCAAGTGTTGGAGAATCCAGTAGCTTTTTTTTTTCCAGTAGCTTTTGTTTTACCATTGATTATTTTGTTTTAATCATCAGAAAATGAAACGTACTACGCATTTTTCAACAGAAGGAAATGTTTGTAAGAAAGCAGTAAACATTTCTAAAGATGCGGGAGCAATGCAAGACGGACTTAATCTTGTGATTCACGAAAACGTGTTTAATTCTTCCGATGAAATTTTTCAAAGACTGGAAAAGGAAATCTCTTATCTGCCGCCAGAACAAAGTCAAGTTTTAATTAAGAACAAAGTCTATCCTATTGCCAGAAAGATTGCTGCTTTTGGAAATATCAACGTGTGTTACACTTTTTCAGGGCTGACCTTACAAAGCGATCCTTGGTCACCCCTCCTTCAAGAACTCAAAGAGGGTGTAGAGAAACTGACTGGACTGGATTTTAACTTTGTTCTTGTTAATCGTTACGAGAATGGAAATGACTGCATAGGACAACATAAAGACGATGAATCAGATTTACAAGATAATTATCCTATATGCTCTCTCAGTTTTGGAGAAACACGTACTATGGTGTTTAAGAGACCCAAGTATGCTACTAAAAGGATCGAATTAAAATCAAATACGCTCTTAACTATGAACCCTCCCACGAACAAAACATGGACCCATGGAATTCCGCGACAAAAAAATAGAATGGGTGTACGTGTGAGTCTTACTTTTAGAAAGATGAAAACAATGCATTCTCAAGACAAGCGAAGAAGAATAGATACTGCAAGTGTAGAAGACGTAGCCAAGAAGAGCAGGAGACAAGCCTAATGTAAGTACCTAATTTCTGTTTATGAAAATTACTCTCATTTTTTAACATGTCTGAAAACATAACTTTATACTTATTTTTTCTTTTATTTTTTTTCAGAGTTTGGTGTTTTTGGAAGACGAAATACCTGACGGAATGATCCACATAGGAGATTCGGTGTTTGTGTATTCTACCACGTTTAAAGGAGCTGTAGAAGTACACATAAGACGATTTACAAAGTTTTTAAAGAAATTCTACCCGTCCAAGGAAGGCATAACCTTTCATCCTGGATGGATTGAGCTTATAATGTACAGAACTACTTTACCCAAAACTTCCGAGGATCTAACAGGCTTATCCAAGGCTACTACGCATCAAATAACATTCGATAGCCCTGACTTTGAGAATTTTACGTTCACTACGAACAAAACATCGGAGAATGGTAAGATTTTTAGTAAAAGTATTACTTTATCTTCCCATCAGTGGACTGAAATGAACGATAAACACAACTTTATCGCTTCAGCTACTTTAGATAAAATTTACAGTTCTATGGACTTTTTAAACGCTTATAAGGCTTTTGATGAAAGACATATTGAAGAGCACTTACCCGCTTCGTTAGATGTGAGCCTGGCTACACGGTATCTTTTAAAGATTCTTCGAGATTCTGTGCGCGATTGCATAAAAGACAACGCAGATTTAAAAGATGCAGCATCGTTGGCTGAAGAGCTATGGGCTCATAAAGTTGAAACATTCGACTCAGTAGCAATAATGCTCGATGTGCATGAAATTGCTAATAGGTTTTACGACAGAATATGGGAACATACAGACAATTTATTACTGATTAAACCTGCAATGTATATTACTATAAACATTTTAAAGGATGTGCGATTACAAGATGTGTTGAGAGAGGTGCGGGATATACTGTGGAAGCCAGATACCTTTGAATACTACGAAGATTTAGAGTAAACCATCTTTTGTATATTGTTTTATTTGTTATATATTGACTCTAATAAAATATTTGTATTCATATATTTTTTGTTTTTATTTTTAATTCTTTCTTCTGACACATATATATTATTTTATGTTAAAAAAAATACGTTATCATGTTGGTTAATTTCTGTTACTATACAAATAGGAGAGAATTTTTGCGCTTTGAAAGTAGAAACATACACTCGTGCTGATACATTCTCGCCCCAAATGCACTTATTCACACACATGTCTACTAAAACACATACAAATACTTACCAAAACACACATACGCGCTTTGTACAGAAATACGTATCTGTTTCATAGGTCTAAAAATTCATATAAGGTATATCCAGACACACTTTACAGATATTAACACACCTAAGGTATTTGACATAATACATTTATTGCATACATACAGGTCAAAAACTCCAAATACATGTCGAACGCACTTAAATACATACTTTTTTTCCAAACACACATACGTACATACTTAATAATATACAAATAAATATAAAAAGTTGAGAAATTTTTTTAACTGATTTGAAAAATTTTGAATCTGATTTGAAAAAGGTGAAAAAGATTTGATAAATTCTGAAATGGTTTTTGAGAAGTTGAAAAAGTTTTGATGGATTTGAAAAAGTTAAAAAAGATTTGGATACATTCTGACACGGTTTTTTCAGAAGTTGAAAAAGATTTGATAAATTCTGAAACGGTTTTTGAAAAGTTAAAAATTTTCTTAAACTTTTTTATTTTTATTATCATTAGTTGACAATCTCTGCACGAAAAATATTTTCTACTATTTATTTTCTTACTGAACATATTTTAATGTAATATTTATTTACTTATTTTTACTTTTTCCTTTTTTTTTCCCCATAAAATTAATTCTTGTTAAGGTCAGTGTTTAGTTACATGGTTTTTTTTCTACAGATACTATTTATTTATTTATTTTTACTTAAGATTTTTAAAATATTTATGTATATATTTAGGAATTGTGTAGATTTTTTTCTGTACTTATATACAGCTTGTATAAATATTTTACGTTCCTTTTTTTTAACAATTCACCGAAGTTAGATGTCTAGATATCCAAATTTTTTTTTTAAAAAAGGTATAATAATTAACTAAATATGTGACCGATTTTCCTATTCTTAAGCAAAATACTTGCACGCCTATTCCGTATTTATAACTTAGAAATAACGTAATTATATGTTTAAAAAAAAGCGGACATACCTGTTTAACATTCAGGTACTAAAATACCTACAATTACCCTATTGATCATAGAATCTGCATCACATTTTTATCAACACATACACAAGAGTTCAGAAATACTAACATAGGTGTAGATTATTATACAATTAATTAAAAGTATTTAATTAATTAATTAACCTCTTTGATTTATTATTAATGCAACATTGAAATTAATTAAACCAATTACCGTGTTAGCATATTAATAATCTGTATTAAGAGTGATAATTAATTAATGTGGTGTATTTACTATCGAATGTAATGTACGTGTTTAATACTCATAGAAAAGAAAATCGTTAAGTTCGAAGTACCACGTGCTTTTTTGGTATTGCGTCATCCAGCTTGCTCTAACGTGTTCGGAACATGACGGTTCGGAATCCGGAGGGGGTGGATCTTTGGCGTCAGCGTCTGTTGGGAGGCGTGGTCACCCCATCGCCGACCAATCGGGGGTGATGGTTGCGTGCGTCAGTAGTGTTGAGTTGGTTTTCTTGTAAGATTTAGAGTGTATGGCAACAACGAGATGGGGAAAAGTTTTACTAATCTCTTTTGGCAACCCCTGTGTATCTCAGTTGCTGATATTTATTTGGTGTGTTTTGGTGAGATTTCCTGGAACTTCCAAGTGTTGGAGAATCCAGTAGCTTTTTTTTTTCTTCTGTTTTACCATTGATTATTTTGTTTTAATCATCAGAAAATGAAACGTACTACGCATTTTTCAACAGAAGGAAATGTTTGTAAGAAAGCAGCAAACATTTCTAAAGATGCGGGAGCAATGGAAGACGGACTTAATCTTGTGATTCACGAAAACGTGTTTAATTCTTCCGATGAAATTTTTCAAAGACTGGAAAAGGAAATCTCTTATCTGCCGCCAGAACAAAGTCAAGTTTTAATTAAGAACAAAGCCTATCCTATTGCCAGAAAGATTGCTGCTTTTGGAAATATCAACGTGTGTTACACTTTTTCAGGGCTGACCTTACAAAGCGATCCTTGGTCACCCCTCCTTCAAGAACTCAAAGAGGGTGTAGAGAAACTGACTGGACTGGATTTTAACTTTGTTCTTGTTAATCGTTACGAGAATGGAAATGACTGCATAGGACAACATAAAGACGATGAATCAGATTTACAAGATAATTATCCTATATGCTCTCTCAGTTTTGGAGAAACACGTACTATGGTGTTTAAGAGACCCAAGTATGCTACTAAAAGGATCGAATTAAAATCAAATACGCTCTTAACTATGAACCCTCCCACGAACAAAACATGGACCCATGGAATTCCGCGACAAAAAAATAGAATGGGTGTACGTGTGAGTCTTACTTTTAGAAAGATGAAAACAATGCATTCTCAAGACAAGCGAAGAAGAATAGATACTGCAAGTGTAGAAGACGTAGCCAAGAAGAGCAGGAGACAAGCCTAATGTAAGTACCTAATTTCTGTTTATGAAAATTACTCTCATTTTTAACATGTCTGAAACATAACTTTATACTTATTTTTTCTTTTATTTTTTTTCAGAGTTTGGTGTTTTTGGAAGACGAATACTGACGAATGATCCACATAGGAGATTCGGTGTTTGTGTACTCTACCACGTTTAAAGGAGCTAAAGAAGTACACATAAGACGATTTACAAAGTTTTTAAAGAAATTCTACCCGTCCAAGGAAAGCATAACCTTTCATCCTGGATGGATTGAGCTTATAATGTACAGAACTACTTTACCCAAAACTTCCGAGGATCTAACAGGCTTATCCAAGGCTACTACGCATCAAATAACATTCGATAGCCCTGACTTTGAGAATTTTACGTTCACTACGAACAAAACATCGGAGAATGGTAAGATTTTTAGTAAAAGTATTACTTTATCTTCCCATCAGTGGACTGAAATGAACGATAAACACAACTTTATCGCTTCAGCTACTTTAGATAAAATTTACAGTTCTATGGACTTTTTAAACGCTTATAAGGCTTTTGATGAAAGACATATTGAAGAGCACTTACCCGCTTCGTTAGATGTGAGCCTGGCTACACGGTATCTTTTAAAGATTCTTCGAGATTCTGTGCGCGATTGCATAAAAGACAACGCAGATTTAAAAGATGCAGCATCGTTGGCTGAAGAGCTATGGGCTCATAAAGTTGAAACATTCGACTCAGTAGCAATAATGCTCGATGTGCATGAAATTGCTAATAGGTTTTACGACAGAATATGGGAACATACAGACAATTTATTACTGATTAAACCTGCAATGTATATTACTATAAACATTTTAAAGGATGTGCGATTACAAGATGTGTTGAGAGAGGTGCGGGATATACTGTGGAAGCCAGATACCTTTGAATACTACGAAGATTTAGAGTAAATCATCTTTTGTATATTGTTTTATTTGTTATATATTGACTCTAATAAAATATTTATATTCATATATTTTTTGTTTTTATTTTTAATTCTTTCTTCTGACACATATATATTATTTTATGTTAAAAAAAATACGTTATCATGTTGGTTAATTTCTGTTACTATACAAATAGGAGAGAATTTTTGCGCTTTGAAAGTAGAAACATACACTCGTGCTGATACATTCTCGCCCCAAATGCACTTATTCACACACATGTCTACTAAAACACATACAAATACTTACCAAAACACACATACGCGCTTTGTACAGAAATACGTATCTGTATCATAGGTCTAAAAATTCATATAAGGTATATCCAGACACACTTTACAGATATTAACACACCTAAGGTATTTGACATAATACATTTATTGCATACATACAGGTCAAAAACTCCAAATACATGTCGAACGCACTTAAATACATACTTTTTTTCCAAACACACATACGTACATACTTAATAATATACAAATAAATATAAAAAGTTGAGAAATTTTTTAAACTGATTTGAAAAATTTTGAATCTGATTTGAAAAAGGTGAAAAAGATTTGATAAATTCTGAAATGGTTTTTGAGAAGTTGAAAAAGTTTTGATGGATTTGAAAAAGTTAAAAAAGATTTGGATAAATTCTGATACGGTTTTTTCAGAAGTTGAAAAAGATTTGATAAATTCTGAAACGGTTTTTGAAAAGTTGAAAATTTTCTTAAACCTTTTTATTTTTATTATCATTAGTTGACAATCTCTGCACGAAAAATATTTTCTACTATTTATTTTCTTACTGAACATATTTTAATGTAATATTTATTTACTTATTTTTACTTTTTCCTTTTTTTTTTTTCATAAAATTAATTCTTGTTAAGGTCAGTGTTTAGTTACATGGTTTTTTTTTCTACAGATACTATTTATTTATTTATTTTTACTTAAGATTTTTAAAATATTTATGTATATATTTAGGAATTGTGTAGATTTTTTTCTGTACTTATATACAGCTTGTATAAATATTTTACGTTCCTTTTTTTTAACAATTCACCGAAGTTAGATGTCTAGATATCCAAATTTTTTTTTAAAAAAAGGTATAATAATTGACTAAATATGTGACCGATTTTCCTATTCTTAAGCAAAATACTTGCACGCCTATTCCGTATTTATAACTTAGAAATAACGTAATTATATGTTTAAAAAAAAGCGGACATACCTGTTTAACATTCAGGTACTAAAATACCTACAATTACCCTATTGATCATAGAATCTGCATCACATTTTTACCAACACATACACAAGAGTTCAGAAATACTAACATAGGTGTAGAGGCAGATGCACATATTTACTTATTATGCACATATGATAGTACATAAACTGAGAAATTTGGGAAACTTTTTCCCCCTCAATATTTGCCAGAGGTATTAAGGGGGAAAATGAAAATTGTCAGTGAAGATACATTTTATTATTGCAAGTAAACTTCTTTTTTTGTTGTTCTTTGGTGCAACTTTTTAAGTAAAGATACTCTAATGTAGTTAGAGATACAATCATATGTTAGAAGTACAAAGGAGAAAATTGAGAAAAATTCGGCAAGTTTTTTTGATAATACTATTTTTTATGGTAACCCATATGATTTATTAGTTATTAATTGGAAGAACAGCAAACCGAAATCAAGTACAATTGTAAAAAAAAAAAAAAAAAGACAAGAATTTCATACTGCCAAGTACTGATAACTTCTTATTTATGATTTTTTATTGAAAAGAGATATTAAAATAACAGATTTTTCGAATGAGTGTTATAATATTTGATTATGTAATTTACAAATTATCTAACGTAACTTTTTTACATTCCTTTCTGCATTACATTTTCTCTAATAGCAGTTTTATACCAGGAATTTAAAATAACGAAGTTCTAAGAGAAACTTTTTTTTACAAAAAAACAGAACATCAAATGCAAAATTTACATATCATAACATTCACAATTTCTTACTAACAAAAGTAATTTTCAACTTGCGATAGAAGGTTTCTAACATGAAATAAAAATTTTGTAAGGATCTTGATAAATATATGTTAAGTACCTTTGAAATTCTACTTTGTTGAAAGAATATGAAGTAGAGATATATCGTTTTTTGTGTGCTTATCGCCTAAATATTAATACTATGAAGTGGAAAATTACAAAATCAACAAGGCTTATAGGTAATTAAATCTTAACCTTTCATTTGATTAAACTCATTAATCTGTTGTTTCTTCAGAATATTCAGTAACATCGGAATACTTAACCATTAATCCTATAATGCACTGTGTTTAGAGTCTCAATAGCAATAATTATTCGATTTAGGGTCTTTGAATTTTTCAAAAAATGTAAGCTGAGAGATTGGAACCTACCTTGAATGTTCTTGAAAGGTAAGACCTTGATTACTTGTTCAATGAGAAACAGAATACTTTAATTCAGATGTCTGAGCTTTCCTTTTATAAAATATTTGTTGGCTGGACATTGTGAAATTTTCGAACATTTTTCAAAAAATTAGGGGAAGAGTAATTTATTTTTCGTTTTCAATAATATCAAGTAAATGAACCAGATGCATTTTTACGAAGTGGTGACAGGACTTAGATGTGATTCCAGAAGTAACAAAATTTATTTCAGGATTCTCCAAATATGGAAGTACTCTGTTTAATACTCAATTTTCTTCAACTTTGAAAATTATACGCAACATTCCAAATAACACGGGCCTAATAATATGTAAAACTTGGCATATTTCATGAGTTGATAACCTTTTGCGCACATTCTTTGTTTTTTAGAAATACATTGATCGGAAGGAACTTAGTTGTCTTTAGAAGAGAGTGTACTTATATTTTTCCTTTACGTGTTCCAATCTTAGTAAGTTCTTAAAGTATACCGAACTTGGAGTAATTTTCAAAAATAATTGATTTACCATTTCGTAATCGCATCAGGAAATCTTAGGGCAATCAACAGTTTTTTGTTTTTCTTTTTAGAAATACCAAGTAAACCTACTTCGAACATTTTTTTTTTTTACAAGACTGCTTTAAATTATGGACTTTGCGTACTTTTGGAAATGAACTTTTTCTGAAATAACAGTTAATTTGCACCTGCAAAAATTTATTTTTTTAGCTTTAACGACTGGCATTAGTATATTTTATATATTTTAGCAAAAAGGACACATTTTCAGTAAAAAACACATTTTTTTTTTTCTTTTACAATTCTTATCGCCCCCAAAAGTTATCCCACAAAAATTTACCTTTTTTTAGCCTTAACGATTAGTATTTTTTATATATATATTGGCGAAAAACAAATAAAATTTTCAGCAAAAAAACATTTTTTCAACGTATAGCTCAAACGTATCCCATACATAGCATACCCCTTATAGTGTGGGCTACGACGATGCTCTGTTTAATACACAATTTTCTTCAACTGTGAGAATTATACGCAACATACCAAATAACACGGGACTAATAACATGTAAAACATGGCATATTTCATGAGTTGATAACCCTTTGCGAAAATTCTTTTTTTTTTTTTTTTTTTTTTTTTCAGAAATAAATTGATTGGAAGGAACGTAGGTTTTAGAAGAGATGGTACTTATATTTCCTTCTTTACGTGTTCCGATGGTAGTAAGTTCTTAAAGAACAATGAACTTGGAGTAATTTTCTTAGAAAAAATTATTGATCTACCATTTCTTAATCACACCAGGAAACCTTATGGTAATCGACTTATTTTTTTCTTTATTCGTTTTTTAAAAATTTCAAGTAAACCTACTTAGAACATTTTACAAGACTGTTTTAAGTTGTGGACTTTGCGTACTTTTTGATGATATGAACTTTTTCTGAAGTAACAGTTAATTTGCGCCTGCAAAAATTTACCTTTTTAGCTTTAACGATCGACATTAGTATATTTTACATATTTTAGAAAAAAGGACACATTTTCAGAAAAAAAACAAAAAAAAAAATTTTTTTTCAATTCTTATCGCCCCTAAAAGTTATCCCACAAAAATTTACCTTTTCAGTCTTAACGATTAGTATTTTTATATATCTTTTGGACAAAAACAGACTTTTCAGAAAAAACACATTTTTTCAACGTATACCTCAAAAGTATACCATGTGTAGCTTACCCTTTTTAGTGCGCTTCGGCGGTGCTGTTTTCAATAAGGTGGCGTAGAATTTGAGCCAGCTAGGAAACTCATCTCACGGGGCTGTATCTCTCTCTAAAAATATCTTTCTGCTTATTTGCATACTGTGGCAAGGCTAAATTACGTGTTTACATGTCGTGTTTGGTAGTTTCAATCCCGAAAATATTTTTTCGACACTGAAACGACCAAACGAATGTAACACCTCGTGTATTAGCTGTAACAGTATGCGAAAGCGTTTTTAGGAGATTCGATGCCCTTGATGAGTTTCCTGGCTGGCTCAAATTCTACGCCACCTTATTGAAAACAACACCGCCGAAGCGCACTAAAAAGGGTAAGCTACACATGGTATACTTTTGAGGTATACGTTGAAAAAATGTGTTTTTTCTGAAAAGTCTGTTTTTGTCCAAAAGATATATAAAAATACTAATCGTTAAGACTGAAAAGGTAAATTTTTGTGGGATAACTTTTAGGGGCGATAAGAATTGAAAAAAAATTTTTTTTTTGTTTTTTTTCTGAAAATGTGTCCTTTTTTCTAAAATATGTAAAATATACTAATGTCGATCGTTAAAGCTAAAAAGGTAAATTTTTGCAGGCGCAAATTAACTGTTACTTCAGAAAAAGTTCATATCATCAAAAAGTACGCAAAGTCCACAACTTAAAACAGTCTTGTAAAATGTTCTAAGTAGGTTTACTTGAAATTTTTAAAAAACGAATAAAGAAAAAAATAAGTCGATTACCATAAGGTTTCCTGGTGTGATTAAGAAATGGTAGATCAATAATTTTTTCTAAGAAAATTACTCCAAGTTCATTGTTCTTTAAGAACTTTCTACCATCGGAACACGTAAAGAAGGAAATATAAGTACGATCTCTTCTAAAAACTACGTTCCTTCCAATCAATTTATTTCTGAAAAAAAAAAAAAAAAAAAAAAAAAAAAGAATTTTCGCAAAGGGTTATCAACTCATGAAATATGCCATGTTTTACATGTTATTAGTCTCGTGTTATTTGGTATGTTGCGTATAATTCTCACAGTTGAAGAAAAATGTGTATTAAACAGAGCATCGTCGTAGCCCACACTATAAGGGGTATGCTATGTATGGGATACGTTTGAGCTATACGTTGAAAAAATGTTTTTTTGCTGAAAATTTTATTTGTTTTTCGCCAATATATATATAAAAAATACTAATCGTTAAGGCTAAAAAAAGGTAAATTTTTGTGGGATAACTTTTGGGGGCGATAAGAATTGTAAAAGAAAAAAAAAATGTGTTTTTTACTGAAAATGTGTCCTTTTTGCTAAAATATATAAAATATACTAATGCCGGTCGTTAAAGCTAAAAAAATAAATTTTTGCAGGTGCAAATTAACTGTTATTTCAGAAAAAGTTCATATCCAAAAGTACGCAAAGACCATAATTTATAGCAGTCTTGTAAAAAAAAAAAAAAATGTTCGAAGTAGGTTTACTTGGTATTTCTAAAAAGAAAAACAAAAAACTGTTGATTACCCTAAGATTTCCTGATGCGATTACGAAATGGTAAATCAATTATTTTTGAAAATTACTCCAAGTTCGTTATACTTTAAGAACTTACTAAGATTGGAACACGTAAAGGAAAAATATAAGTACACTCTCTTCTAAAGACAACTAAGTTCCTTCCGATCAATGTATTTCTAAAAAACAAAGAATGTGCGCAAAAGGTTATCAACTCATGAAATATGCCAAGTTTTACATATTATTAGGCCCGTGTTATTTGGAATGTTGCGTATAATTTTCAAAGTTGAAGAAAATTGAGTATTAAACAAAGTACTTCCATATTTGGAGAATCCTGAAATAAATTTTGTTACTTCTGGAATCACATCTAAGTCCTGTCACCACTTCGTAAAAATGCATCTGGCTCATTTACTTGATATTATTGAAAACGAAAAATAAATTACTCTTCCCCTAATTTTTTGAAAAATGTTCGAAAATTTCACAATGTCCAGCCAACAAATATTTTATAAAAGGAAAGCTCAGACATCTGAATTAAAGTATTCTGTTTCTCATTGAACAAGTAATCAAGGTCTTACCTTTCAAGAACATTCAAGGTAGGTTCCAATCTCTCAGCTTACATTTTTTGAAAAATTCAAAGACCCTAAATCGAATAATTATTGCTATTGAGACTCTAAACACAGTGCATTATAGGATTAATGGTTAAGTATTCCGATGTTACTGAATATTCTGAAGAAACAACAGATTAATGAGTTTAATCAAATGAAAGGTTAAGATTTAATTACCTATAAGCCTTGTTGATTTTGTAATTTTCCACTTCATAGTATTAATATTTAGGCGATAAGCACACAAAAAACGATATATCTCTACTTCATATTCTTTCAACACAGTAGAATTTCAAAGGTACTTAACATATATTTATCAAGATCCTTACAAAATTTTTATTTCATGTTAGAAACCTTCTATCGCAAGTTGAAAATTACTTTTGTTAGTAAGAAATTGTGAATGTTATGATATGTAAATTTTGCATTTGATGTTCTGTTTTTTTGTAAAAAAAAGTTTCTCTTAGAACTTCGTTATTTTAAATTCCTGGTATAAAACTGCTATTAGAGAAAATGTAATGCAGAAAGGAATGTAAAAAAGTTACGTTAGATAATTTGTAAATTACATAATCAAATATTATAACACTCATTCGAAAAATCTCTGTTATTTTAATATCTCTTTTCAATAAAAAATCATAAATAAGAAGTTATCAGTACTTGGCAGTATGAAATTCTTGTCTTTTTTTTTTTTTTACAATTGTACTTGATTTCGGTTTGCTGTTCTTCCAATTAATAACTAATAAATCATATGGGTTACCATAAAAAATAGTATTATCAAAAAAACTTGCCGAATTTTTCTCAATTTTCTCCTTTGTACTTCTAACATATGATTGTATCTCTAACTACATTAGAGTATCTTTACTTAAAAAGTTGCACCAAAGAACAACAAAAAAAAAGAAGTTTACTTGCAATAATAAAATGTATCTTCACTGACAATTTTCATTTTCCCCCCCTTAATACCTCTGGCAAATATTGAGGGGAAAAAGTTTCCCAATTTTCTCAGTTTATGTACTATCATATGTGCATAATAAGTAAATATGTGCATCTGCCTCTACACCTATGTTAGTATTTCTGAACTCTTGTGTATGTGTTGATAAAAATGTGATGCAGATTCTATGATCAATAGGGTAATTGTAGGTATTTTAGTACCTGAATGTTAAACAGGTATATCCGCTTTTTTTTAAACATATAATTACGTTATTTCTAAGTTATAAATACGGAATAGGCGTGCAAGTATTTTGCTTAAGAATAGGAAAATCGGTCACATATTTAGTCAATTATTATACCTTTTTTTAAAAAAAAATTTGGATATCTAGACATCTAACTTCGATGAATTGTTAAAAAAAAAGGAACGTAAAATATTTATACAAGCTGTATATAAGTACAGAAAAAAATCTACACAATTCCTAAATATATACATAAATATTTTAAAAATCTTAAGTAAAAATAAATAAATAAATAGTATCTGTAGAAAAAAAAAACCATGTAACTAAACACTGACCTTAACAAGAATTAATTTTATGGGGAAAAAAAAGGAAAAAGTAAAAATAAGTAAATAAATATTACATTAAAATATGTTCAGTAAGAAAATAAATAGTAGAAAATATTTTTCGTGCAGAGATTGTCAACTAATGATAATAAAAATAAAAAAGTTTAAGAAAATTTTCAACTTTTCAAAAACCGTTTCAGAATTTATCAAATCTTTTTCAACTTCTGAAAAAACCGTATCAGAATTTATCCAAATCTTTTTTAACTTTTTCAAATCCATCAAAACTTTTTCAACTTCTCAAAAACCATTTCAGAATTTATCAAATCTTTTTCACCTTTTTCAAATCAGATTCAAAATTTTTCAAATCAGTTAAAAAAAATTCTCAACTTTTTATATTTATTTGTATATTATTAAGTATGTACGTATGTGTGTTTGGAAAAAAAGTATGTATTTAAGTGCGTTCGACATGTATTTGGAGTTTTTGACCTGTATGTATGCAATAAATGTATTATGTCAAATACCTTAGGTGTGTTAATATCTGTAAAGTGTGTCTGGATATACCTTATATGAATTTTTAGACCTATGAAACAGATACGTATTTCTGTACAAAGCGCGTATGTGTGTTTTGGTAAGTATTTGTATGTGTTTTAGTAGACATGTGTGTGAATAAGTGCATTTGGGGCGAGAATGTATCAGCACGAGTGTATGTTTCTACTTTCAAAGTGCAAAAATTCTCTCCTATTTGTATAGTAACAGAAATTAACCAACATGATAACGTATTTTTTTTTAACATAAAATAATATATATGTGTCAGAAGAAAGAATTAAAAATAAAAACAAAAATATATGAATACAAATATTTTATTAGAGTCAATATATAACAAATAAAACAATATACAAAAGATGGTTTACTCTAAATCTTCGTAGTATTCAAAGGTATCTGGCTTCCACAGTATATCCCGCACCTCTCTCAACACATCTTGTAATCGCACATCCTTTAAAATGTTTATAGTAATATACATTGCAGGTTTAATCAGTAATAAATTGTCTGTATGTTCCCATATTCTGTCGTAAAACCTATTAGCAATTTCATGCACATCGAGCATTATTGCTACTGAGCCGAATGTTTCAACTTTATGAGCCCATAGCTCTTCAGCCAACGATGCTGCATCTTTTAAATCTGCGTTGTCTTTTATGCAATCGCGCACAGAATCTCGAAGAATCTTTAAAAGATACCGTGTAGCCAGGCTCACATCTAACGAAGCGGGTAAGTGCTCTTCAATATGTCTTTCATCAAAAGCCTTATAAGCGTTTAAAAAGTCCATAGAACTGTAAATTTTATCTAAAGTAGCTGAAGCGATAAAGTTGTGTTTATCGTTCATTTCAGTCCACTGATGGGAAGATAAAGTAATACTTTTACTAAAAATCTTACCATTCTCCGATGTTTTGTTCGTAGTGAACGTAAAATTCTCAAAGTCAGGGCTATCGAATGTTATTTGATGCGTAGTAGCCTTGGATAAGCCTGTTAGATCCTCGGAAGTTTTGGGTAAAGTAGTTCTGTACATTATAAGCTCAATCCATCCAGGATGAAAGGTTATGCCTTCCTTGGACGGGTAGAATTTCTTTAAAAACTTTGTAAATCGTCTTATGTGTACTTCTACAGCTCCTTTAAACGTGGTAGAATACACAAACACCGAATCTCCTATGTGGATCATTCCGTCAGGTATTTCGTCTTCCAAAAACACCAAACTCTGAAAAAAAATAAAAGAAAAAATAAGTATAAAGTTATGTTTTCAGACATGTTAAAAAATGAGAGTAATTTTCATAAACAGAAATTAGGTACTTACATTAGGCTTGTCTCCTGCTCTTCTTGGCTACGTCTTCTACACTTGCAGTATCTATTCTTCTTCGCTTGTCTTGAGAATGCATTGTTTTCATCTTTCTAAAAGTAAGACTCACACGTACACCCATTCTATTTTTTTGTCGCGGAATTCCATGGGTCCATGTTTTGTTCGTGGGAGGGTTCATAGTTAAGAGCGTATTTGATTTTAATTCGATCCTTTTAGTAGCATACTTGGGTCTCTTAAACACCATAGTACGTGTTTCTCCAAAACTGAGAGAGCATATAGGATAATTATCTTGTAAATCTGATTCATCGTCTTTATGTTGTCCTATGCAGTCATTTCCATTCTCGTAACGATTAACAAGAACAAAGTTAAAATCCAGTCCAGTCAGTTTCTCTACACCCTCTTTGAGTTCTTGAAGGAGGGGTGACCAAGGATCGCTTTGTAAGGTCAGCCCTGAAAAAGTGTAACACACGTTGATATTTCCAAAAGCAGCAATCTTTCTGGCAATAGGATAGACTTTGTTCTTAATTAAAACTTGACTTTGTTCTGGCGGCAGATAAGAGATTTCCTTTTCCAGTCTTTGAAAAATTTCATCGGAAGAATTAAACACGTTTTCGTGAATCACAAGATTAAGTCCGTCTTGCATTGCTCCCGCATCTTTAGAAATGTTTACTGCTTTCTTACAAACATTTCCTTCTGTTGAAAAATGCGTAGTACGTTTCATTTTCTGATGATTAAAACAAAATAATCAATGGTAAAACAAAAGCTACTGGAAAAAAAAAAGCTACTGGATTCTCCAACACTTGGAAGTTCAAGGAAATCTCACCAAAACACACCAAATAAATATCAGCAACTGAGATACAGAGGGGTTGCCAAAAGAGATTAGTAAAACTTTTCCCCATCTTGTTGTTGCCATACACTCTAAATCTTACAAGAAAACCAACTCAACACTACTGATGCACGCAACCATCACCCCCGATTGGTCGGTGATGGGGTGACCACGCCTCCCAACAGACGCTGACGCCAAATGATCCACCCACCTGGGGGGTTTCGAACCGTCATGTTCCGAATGCGTTAGTGCACGAAAAATGATGTAATACCAAAAAAGCACGTGTTACTTTGGACTTAGCGATTTTATAAGCATTAATAATAACATGAATTATATTCAACAGGAAATACACCACATTAATTAATTATCACTCTTAATGCAGATTATTAATATGCTAACACGGTAATTGGTTTAATTAATTTCAATGTTGCATTAATAATAAATCAAAGAGGTTAATTAATTAATTAAATACTTTTAATTAATTCATTCAATAAAGATAGCCACGTCGTGGGGGGGGGGAATATATCAAGTCGAGTAACGTACAGATTCAATCTCACTTATTAATTAATGAAATATACTTAATTAATTCTACGAATGAAGACTGTCACGTGGTTTTTTTCATTCACACTCAGGAATAACTAGTTGTCTTAATTAAGCTATTTTAATTTACCAATACACACTCGTTACCATGTGTAACTCTCGAGAAAAAAAACGACAATAATTATTTACTAATTAATTACTAATTAACTACAACTCGTTTTACACTCGTTCCCGCGTGCACTTTCTAGAAAAAATCACAAGTCCGCATGTTATCAGCGAAAATTTTTCGAAGTCCCCCATTCCGAAACTAAAAAAACTTCAATCTTTAGCGATAATACATCGGGCCCCGACTAGCCAGGCTGATAGGGCTTCGGACTACGGACCCATTGGTGCGGGGTTCGAGTCCCACTGCCGACAAGTAGAGATAAAATAATTTTTAAAAATAAATCCAAGTTCATAAATTATTTCTAAAATTCAATAATAGATGGCAGCACTAACATTAATTAATTAAATAAATTAACTAAAATTCAGTAATTAAATAAATCATTAAAATCAGGTCCAAGCTCTAAAAGATTCCAAAACTAAAAAGGTAGTTCCTAAACATAACACAAGATGATAGCACTAAAATTAATAAATAATTAAATAAAATTAACTAAAATAAATTAAAAGCAAATTGTACAATTCTGGCCAAAGGTTCTGCGAAAAATTAAGTCCCATACCGAAACTAAACCCCGTTGCCATTCCCGTGAAAAGAAATTCGGTGTTGCCACCCTGTGAAAAAATACCCTCGTAACCTTTCACGAAAATAAAACGAAACTAATAGCAGAAATCACATCCAGGAAGTAAACAACTCAACCATACAGGAGGTAAAACAACTCAACCAGCAGGAGGGAAACAACTCAACTCCACTCGTGACGTCACTTCCGGCCACGCCCCCTATGACGTCATTAACCACGCCCCCTTTTGATGACGTCACTTCCGCTACATAGATCCCGGTACCTACTACTGACGATAGAGTTTCTATGGCATGTTTTTGAAAAAAAGTTACTTGTGAAGATATTAAATATTTGATATTTAAAATATTTATATTTTGCTCTTTACTGGTAGTCAAGCTCCATGTATTAACGATGACTAATATTCTGTATGTTATTAAACTCTCTTATCAATACTTATGCCAATTTTAAAATAGAGTTAGCATGTTATCATGGTGAAGTGAATTACTTTCTGTGTCAAAATGAATTTAAATTATATTTTAAATTTGTTTTTGAGTAACAAAATTTCTTCAGTTTAAATATAGAATTTTATGTATTTAAGAAAAAAGCATGTTTAACTTTTTTTTGATTTCATGCTTGATTTAATTATGGTTTTCCTATAGTATTCTAGGGAGGGGAGTGGATTGGAGGTGGACACTCATCGTAGTATTAGGTGTTACCCTAAAGTGTTACTATCAAGATTCGGTTTACAGTTACTGAATAACTTGATTCATTAAATAAGTTACACACATGTAAATAAGAACTGTTTTCCATTTTTATACATTTAGAAATTTAAATACAAGCTAAAATGAATATTTAATTATTTACTAGGCAATGTGGAAAATTGTTCATCATGTTTTTGTTAAATAGTTAACAAATGAGCCTGCATACATGAATTAGTCTGAAAAAGCAAAGCCTCATATAACTGATTTTCCTAAAATAAAACTAAATATTTTCGCTAATTTGAAGTGAAATTTTGGCATTCTTGAAATTATGAGTGAATTTAAATATGTAGTAATGTAATAAACAGCATTGCTTAAGATGCGCCTGTTAAGAAAGCAGTTTCTTTAGCATAAAATAAAATCTTATTAGACAATCAGCCAAGCTCATTTGATGTACTTTACTCTTGCACATACACACGGTATTTGAGTCAGTGTATCGTCAGAACAAACAAAACTGAACAGCGTTTCTACTTAATAAAAGAACAATTTCCTTAATTAACATAGGCTCTCGTCATTAACTGGGAGAAATTCTTTCGTCTGAAAAAAAGCAAGAAAATTTTCTCGGAGAGTAAAATATCCCATAAGTATTCTGGCATTTTTGCGTACTCAGAAACTCATTAGGGTGACAAACACGTCCAGTGAATATCGTGTGTTGCAATTAGTATTTGCAAACGGGAGCGCTTAACGATCGATTCAAATGAGTGCCAAAAAATAAGAGTAAAAAGAGCGAACGAAGAAATCGTAGATGGAAAACTCAAGTCCTAGACAAGTTATCGTCCAGAGTGTCAATTACTGGTGCACCTACCCTACGTCTTTGTAATAGAACCAGCTAAAATTTTGTTGAATCAAGAAAACATTTTTTGGGGTTTACATTTTTCTAAATTTGCGTGATGTATAATGCCTGTGAGCAAGTGAAATGTCTGTGATATTTTAAATTAAAATGATATCAATAGATTCTTGCATGAAGACCAATGAATAATTTAGACGCAAATTTAGAAAAATGTACACTCAAAAAAAATGTTTTATTGATTCAAGAAAACTTTGGTTGGCTCTATTTCAAAGACATAGGGTAGGTGCACTATGTGATTCTGATTAATTCTTATTTGCTCTATCACCCCTTTAAGTTTTGCCCAAGAGTGTAGATCCACCCTGTTTATATATGTATATGTATGTATGTATGTATGTATGTATATGTATGTATGTAATTAAATCTTACTTAAAAGTAATAAAAATACAGCAATTAAACACGCTACATAGTGCTTATGAAAGCCGCTTAGAGGAAAACATGTGTTAAATACTTTAACATATATTAGAAAAAATGCCCCCCCCAGGCCAGCCATTGTGATCACAGAATTAATGCATACAATGTAACGTCTCGACAGAGGGAGAAATGCAAATATGTTTATGTATGTATGTATATATGTATGTAAATGTATGTATGTATATATATATATATATATATATATATATATATGTATATGTATGTACATATATATAATTTATTTTTATATGTATGTATTATTAAACTACCGTTTACAATGCTTTACCTATCACTTACAGCTACTTATGTAACTAAAATACTTATCCACAAGAAAAGGAAAGAAAAACAAAGAACTTTTATTTCTGCTTGTTAATTTGTTTATTTTACTACCCCCCCCCCACCGTGTTAAATACAGAAAATTTGGTGCCGACCATGACCGAGGGGTAAGACAGTCAACATGGTAAATGAACAAAGTGTAAAGGTCCAGGGTTCTGGCATTCGATCTAATAATCTAGAGTTTGGGGTGCTTTCCTCCGGATGAAGAGTAAATGCGCGTTAGATATCTTTAAAAAATTTCTCCTTTCAAGACATCCCTCATTTTGGCAAATAGCCCTCGCGTAACTTGACTATGACCACAAAATCAAATCAAATAAAATCAAAAAGGTGGTTTTAGAGTCACTAATAAATAATAAAACTCGCTAATTTGGCTTCAATAAAATTCAGAATAACGAAAATTTCACATTAAAACAATGTTATTTTATAGGAGGGGCCAATTTAATAAAAAATCTCTTGATGAAAACAAAAGACGCAATAAAGGAAAGTGTTGTCCTGAAGCATATTTTTTAAATAGGGGATGGGTGTAAAGTTCCCTAACCCCTGAATACGATTCACCATTTTTCGTTTTGCCGAGTTTATTCCACACCTGAACCCAGGTTTAACCTGACTCACTTCCACACCTGAACCCACGCTCGCTCTAACCATTGAAACAAATGTGTCGGTTTAGATGTCTTTCTATAACTTGCGCAGGGCTTCTGTTTAAACGAGAGTTAAAAGATTTAAGCTGGGAAGCGTCAGTGGCGTGCTCACACACATAGGCGTAATCTGGGGGGCAAGGGGGCAATTGCCTCCTGCAGCTGTAAAAATTGCCCCCCTAGTCTAAAAAGTCAGGGGGCAAAGTTATGATTTTGAACCCAAATCATGCATTTATAACCCAAATATACTATCAGATTTAAAAAAAAAAAAAAAAAAAAAAAAAAAAAAACCACTTACCCTGCAAAAATCAACAAAAGAATAGAGTCACAGAAGCTTTTCAACCCAACAGGAACGATGAACGATGGCAGATTCTACCAAATGGCCAAGCTAGATAATTTCTCAGGAAAGAAAAAATCAAGGGGCAGCGATTTTAAACTTGTCTGAAATCAATTGTTCAGCGTTAGAAAAAAAAAGACCTGTTGCTCTAAATAGTGAGCAAAAAGAGGTCATTTTCACAGGCTATGCCGCAATTAGAGTTTATGTAATCCGGGGAAAAACCATAATTAGTGTCGTGTGCATGGGCGCCCATAGTAATTTTTCTAGGGGGGGGCAAATTAAAAAAAAATTTCTAGAGGGGGGCAAATTTCAAACTTTTAACAAATTTACTTCTGTTTTTGCCATTTGTTCACGTAATGAGACATTAACTTAAAACTTTAGGGGGGGGAAGTTCCCTACCTTGCCCCCCCTTATGGGCGCCCATGGTCGTGTGCCCCCTCGCATGGAGCCGCGCCCCATCCCAAGAAACTATAACTGATTTTGGCGTTCCATTTAGAATGTCTCCCGGTGCTTGTTCTCGCTTGCCCCCCCCCCTTTAGTTGCCGCACTGTCACAGGTTGGGGCCAGTTTCTCATTTATATTTTAATGAACCTAATTTTGGTGTTTGAAGGTCAGTAGCAGAGAGACAACATATTTTTATGATCGGGCACAACTTACTTGACTTGACAAACGACTAATTGTGAATTCAAATGCGACGCAGTTTAAGAGAACAAGAAACGGTCTGCGATTTTATGATTTATATCTGCTGCCAGGGGTAACTAGGGGTCCGTGACTCAGACTTCGTAGGGGGCTCCAAAATCAGTTATGGTTCCATGGGAGGGGGCCGTTCTAGTTGGTTCGTCGTGAGAGATAAACTCTAGTTGCAGTACTATCTAAGTCAGTATTTCGATACCTTTAACCCTTTTAGATTTTCATGCATTAAAAAAATATAACAACAAATCACCTCATTACTTCCTACTAACAGCGTTGCTCCCAGAAATACGGAGAAGCAACGTTCGACACAGAAGGGGAACCTTCACTGCTATTGTTTATAACGATCTGCTGATGTGCATACATGGGCGCCCATAGTAATATTAATAGGGGGGGGGGCAAATTTCAACAAAAAAAATTCTAGAGGGGGGGAAAATTTCAAACTTTTAACAAATTTAGTTCTGTTTTTGCCATTGTTAACATCATGGGACATAACCCTAAAACTTTAGGGGGGACAAGTTCCATACCTTGCCCCCCTTATGGGCGCACATGTGTGCATATAATTCTATTTTCTAGCATTTCAAAAAAATCGTTTAAAAGTCTAGCTAAGATAATATCTCAGAATATTAGTTTTCTTTAGAGTATATGTACATTCACCTAATTTATATACCTCACACCCCCTTTTTTTTTCGTGAATACGTCTTCAACTCAATAACTTACATAATTTATCAGGGGTCAATCCAGGAATATTTTCCAGGGCCCCATTTTTGTAAAAACTGCCTATTTTTGTGAATTTTAATGCTTAATTTTGTGAATTTCAGACCTTCTTTTTGTGAATTTTCAAACCAAATTTTAAGAAAAGTCACTTTTTTTTGTTAATTGATGAAACACATTAAAATGTAGGGTAAAATGCCAATGAAGAGCAGTTTTAATCGACTGTATTTTTGTGAAGGGGTTCCGTTAAAATCGATTGTAATTTTGTTAAAGAGCCACAAAACGAACCCAATGTTTGTTTGTATCGACGCCTGTCCTCCGCTTATGCCGAACTTTTGATTAATGAAGTCACGCTAAAAGTCGTTCCAGCTCTTCAAATTATTAAATATCTTTTTCCACATTATTTTTCTAAAAATATTTACAATATCACCCCCCCCAAAAAAAAATAAATAAATAATAAAATAAAATAATAAATAAATAAATAAAAGTAACGTACTGGACTCTCTTAAAAATTTAAAATTTTCTGTCGAAGTCAAGAAAAAACATGAACATTGAGCTTAGAATTCTGTACATTCAGCAGGTCGCTAACATTAAAGAAAGTTCCGCGAGAACTGAGGTTACAGAAAATAGAAAATGTGCAGTGCAATGAGGTTCATTGTAATGTATTTCAAACCCCGCAAGAAAAGCGGCTTTTTAACAAGGCATAACATGATCGTTTTTCTGGACCTACAAACAAAACATAAGAACATGTCATCACTAAATGACCATTAAGATTCTGTGAAACATTGGTGTGATTTAAATGTCGAGCGCGGCCCTTTTATCTCCCGTTAACGCAAAAATCAGTCACATCTGTGTTCACTTAAATAGAATAGGACCAGTTTTTCCCGCAAGCATATTGACTTGATGTTTTATGAAGAAGAACACGGAAGATGTACAAGAGGGTTGAATGAGCTGCAAAGAATGGATTACAAAGAGCTAAGCTAAATAAATGATATCTGTGTGTCAAGTTTGGTTAAGTTAAATGAATTTTACCAGCCGAATATCTGTATCCTGCAGCGAAATATTAACTTGCTTTGTGCATGAGTACAGGTAAGTAGTTTTCGTAATTTTCTTGTCAAATCGGTAAATTTTAAAGAAAGATAAACTATTAGTCTGGAGAAAAGACTCAAATGTACTGATGAACATCATCTGGGTTTGTTTGTCAGGAATTCCTTAAATAGAAGACGTCCATTATAGTTGCGCTTTGAGGGGGAAAATGTAATTTTGTTTAAATTAAAAATGATGCCTCTCCTTACTTATTGGAAAGAGCGTTTGAAAATCAAAGTCGGCCGCTTCAGTTTTTGACCGTCAAATGTTTTTTTGGCAGCCAAGCCTGCCCTGCTCATGTCCTGTGGAGTTTTTTTTTTTTTTAATAGTGAACACATATTACAATTTCCGATCCTTCCAATGAACTTTGTTTTGGACGTACTGCTTAAAGCTCTCTCTTAAAGCAGACTCTACCGCTTAAAGCTGATTCGGTCCCCAGTGATACCAGTGGCTGTGGAGTTGCTTTTCTTAAAAGGGGAAAAAAATAAGCCCTTTTTATCTATTTTATACTTATTGCACTAGTTACTTTTTGTTTTCAAGAGTCAAAAATAACTGTTCTCAAATTTCATCCGTTTTAGTACAGTATTTTTTTTTCCATTGTTACAGAAGAAATATTTTATGATTTTAGTTTATATATATATATATATGTACTAGCTGCGTGCCCGTTCTTCTCATGGTAGGAAACGAAAATTTTCCTTACATGTGTAATTCGAATTTATTCGTGGTGTGGAATCTTTAAAAAAAAAAAAAAAAAGTAAATTTATTTGACTTTTGACGTAAAGTTTGCGTCATGAGTACTAACCTTGCATCATTGCAGTATAATGACTCAAAAACTACGTCAGTGTCATTCACTATCAAAAAAGTGAAAAGCTTAATGGTTTGCAGAGAACTCCTGGCTTTCAAAATGTCTTATTTCTACACCATACTGTTTTTTAGGTTCAAGTTGTAGCATTAAATATACCTAAGACACTACATGAAATGGACAGCCGTTTATTTGTTTCCGAACATATACCATGTAAGGAAAGTACTGTAATCATGAAAAAATACGACTTCGAGATTTTGGTGAATTGACACATTTTGAGGTCTTCTGAATTCTTTAATGCTATTTTCAAGAGATGTTTTTAAAATGGCTGCACACCCGCTCTTCATACGGGAAAGAGCGAATATTTTACTAAAATCTTATCTGCATGTGACAAAGCAGAATTTTATTTTTAAAAAAGTTCAAGCAATCTCCTCTGTTGAAATTACGGCGGGATATATTAACGTAAGTTAGAATTACTTTTCGTTTAGTTGGTTGTAGGATAACCGTTGAAAAAGGTTAAACACTTTTAATTTCATGAAATATTTATTAACGTGGTACATTGTGATTTATTCATATTATCCTTACAAATCTAATAATACTACCTATTACGTACATTAATACTATCTATCTTCGCTTCTCCCTCTTCAAAGCTCGCTTAAAAGAAGCAGCTTAGATTATTTGGTACCGATGGGATCTTTTAATTCTATGGCGATTCTTTGCAATTTACGCATTAACATAAATAATAATCATTTCACATAATCGTTGCCATTAAGGAAACTCTCCATATATATTTAATTTATGCAGAGTTTTATAAGATTGGCGTATTTAGCACTGCAAAAATTTCATCTCACCGTGGGGAGAAACTATCCAAGGGATGCCATTTTAAATATCCATATATCCAATATAGCGATATCTTATATATCCTCCGTGGTCCTGTCTCCTGAAAAACTTCAAACTGTGTAATCTCGAGGAGCTATTTATTCCCTCTTTGATTGAGACAGGGAGTTAGAATTGCAGAGCTTACAAACTTCACGCATTTTTTTTTAAATTTATGATGTCACGGTTTAACTTCCGTAAAGGATACCCCGGTTGGCTGAGGGAGTTAATTTCGATATTTTACATATTAGTTTTCAAACGGTGTCATTAAAACTTTGCTTTATATAGGACCACTATGGAGGAACGTAATTCAACGTTAAAATAAAGCTATACTCGCAGCATGCATGACATGTTAGGCAGCGCCCGCCCCATAATTAAATGCCAAAAATAAAAAAAAAGTAAATAGAAAATTTTAATATATCGCGCTTTAAAACGAACTTTGTAATTTTTAAAATGAACATTTTCAGCTGTGTTAGGACATTTTAATTTTTAAATAAGCAACGGATTAAAATACCACTTCTAATAATAATAATCGTGAATTTCTTAGTTTATTTCTACAGTAAATTTTTATCAAAATATCGTCTCCCTGTGTTGAAAAAAGAGCTGGAATAAATGAGTTAAAATTGTGGCGTAATTTTTACGTATCTTAAAGCAACTGACGTCATCGATCCTCACTTGCGAATTGAAAATACGGACGGCGCCCCATTAAAAATTTCTATGGATAGGTGGAAAAACCTTTTTTCTAATCCTTTTTGTGGCAACAACACAACATAAATTTTTGTGCCATGATTGCAATGCAATGGCGTAAGCTCCCCGCGTCGATGCTATCAAATTCTAAATATTAGGTTGCATTCAAATTCGTAAAAAATCAACTAATTTACATAATTTTTTCGTTTTCATTTTCAAAGAGGGAGAAAATAATGTTTCACGATTTGTCAAAGTATCAAAAAGTTATGACGGATAGAATTCAAGATGCGACAGTTTTAAAATTATTTTACGAAAAAATTAGCCAAAACAGATGCTTAGTTGAAAAATTCCTAAAAATCGGTAAATCATGTTACGTACAAACTGTTTTTAAAAGAAAATTTTCTCCTCTGTCCGATGATACAAATGCCGTTTTGGTGCGAGCGTAATTTCCGCCATTATTACGAATTAGGTGAGAAAAAATGCCGAAAATCGCATAAAACATAAAATAAAAAAAATCTAGGTGGAATTTTGAAAAAATCGCTTCGAGGTGCACAACTTCATGTATAGAACTTCCTGAGTACCAAATTTGGGTGTTTCTAGGTGCAGCCCTTTGTCCGTAACGCGCCGACACACACACAGACATCCTCTTTTATAATAAGTATATATATATATATATATATATATATATATATATATATATATATATATATACATATAGATATAGATATATACATATACATATAAACATTATATATATGTGTGTGTGTGTGTGTGTGTACGGGCCCGCATATATAGACAATAGACTTTCATTTAGAATGACTTTTTCTCCCCTAGTTTCGAAGCCCAAGTTACGCCCATGCTCACACATGAGTTCAAATTTACTCTGAAGGTCTTAAACGAATAAAGGTAAGAAACTTCGCAAATAAAATAATAAAATTCCATTTTGCGTATTCTATAACTAATAGGGAGGGGATTTAAAATGCAGTCTACAATTACACTAAACAGTATTTAAGTGTTGAAAGACAATTTTTATATAATCCATAAATGAGTCAATTGAATCAATTAAGCTATAGATATTTGAATTGTAATAATTTTATTACGGTTATATTACTGTATTTCTGATGGCTAACCTAAATTTCGGGAATCTTGGAGCCGAAAAATACAATTTTTTAAAAATATTAAACTAAATCTTCTTTTTACTATTTTCTTTGATTAGTAACTGGGAAAATAGTCAGTCTCTTACAGAATTTTCCAAATGCTATTAATGAAGTTACAGAACCGTTACTTTTGTAATTTATAATCTGAATCAACTATATAAAATACAATTGTTTGAAATATATTCCCTTCTTTTTATGAGTTAATTCCACAGCGTTAGCGTTGGAATCTTTTCTCAGAATTGCCCTTGGGCCAACCAACCACCCCCTACATTCTCTGTATTAGCTCGCCTGCTGTAAAACCCCCCGTTATGTGAACATAATACTTGTACACACGAGAGGCTGGGCAGGCCGGATTAAAGTGCTCTCTGGCGATTTGGCGTGCATCCTTTTGCAAGAGTCGTTTCTCCCGCTGTTATACACTCCACGCTAGGGGTTGCCGCCCGCACCGCAAGTTGATCCGCGAAAAACAGCAATATATATATATATATATATTTTGTTGATTAATTGTTCTAAATATATATTTTAATGCATTTAAAATTGCAGTCTAAAATTACAATTTTAGATTTGAAGGTAATATGTTACGGAAATAAAAAAGAAACAGTGGACAGTTAAAAAGCATCATTTGAAATGAATTGATGAAATATAATTGATGCAGATCCCATATATTGCATTATAATTTTTTTAATTTTTTTGTCTTAATTATCTGTTCTTTTAAAATTCATTCGTTCTTATTTCCCCCTTACTTAAGTAAGGGGGAAATTGCTATATTTTGTATGTTTCTTTTTAAACAAACAAAATCCTAAATTATCCTATACAGTATCTTAATGTTAGCAATTCTGAGGTCGTTCTATTCTAATCGAAAATTCCCACAGCTAGGTTTAGAGGATGGAGAACCGATATTTTAAACACACTTTACTAATGAATATTTTTTGCTTGTAATTTTTTTAAAAGCACACTTCATGTAATACACAAATGAAAAAAGAGATCTAGTTTACATGCAAATAAACTTTACAAGTCATGACCTGCAGGCTCTCTACTTTACAATGTTTAAATTAGGATAGTTAGGATGTTTTAATTGACTAGTCCCCTTATGCGTCCAGCGTTGCTTCCTAACTTTAGTCTTTCAATGCTAAAGTGCGGAAGCAATGCAATTATTTGAAATGAAAAATTGATGAAACATAACTGATGCAGATCCCATAAATTGCATCCATCCATAATCACCCCACAGGCCTCAGCGTAAGGCAACGTTGAGCGCTCTATTTATAAATCGAAAAGAGCAGAAAAACTATTTCGTTTGCATAGATCAGCCTTTCTTAAAATGTGTTCCAATTTTAAAGTTTAATATCTCTTAAAAATCACTTATCAACACCAGTCAAAACATTGTCATAGCTGCGAGATAAAATTTCATGCGGGCGGCAACCCCTAGCGTGCAGTGTGTAACAGCGGGAGAAACGACTCTTGCCAAAGGATGCACGCCAAATCGCCAGAGAGCACTTTAATCCGGCCTGCCCAGCCTCTCGTTATATCTTAGCCCGCGAGGTTTGAGTGCAGTGATCCGCCATTACAATATGCTTTATAGTTTTATTTTAATGGCTTTATTTTACATTAAATTTTATTATTATTTAATTATTTTTGAAATTTAAAATGGATGTTCAAGTTCATACTAACTATTTATATACAGTTTTATATGAATAAACATTCTTTTGATAGTACGTTTCAGGATAATTTCGTTCTCGATTGTTTATTTGCTAAGGGTAGAAGCAACAAATAATTACGTTATTAATATTTTATACAGTGAAATAATTTTAGATATTTTGATTTTATTATTTCCATATTGCAATAATTTAGAGATTTTAATCAAGGTATGGGATAAGCATTGTTTGTTTTTATTTGTTATTATTACCTTTGTTTAATTGTTAATGGTAGGAGCAACAAATAATTCCGTTATTAATATAATATTTGATATTTTGATTTTATTATTTCAATACTGAAACAATTTAGCGATTTTAATTAAGGTATGAGATAAGCATTGTTCGTTATGATTTGAATTAGTTCTTTATTTTGCTTACGTAGTCTTTTGTCAGAATGCTAAAATGTATTTTAATTTTTTTGTCTTTTTTTTTGTTATTTTTGTGAGGTATTGCGTTTAGAATATTATTTGTTTTCATTGTTTAATTTACCTACTAAAAAGAGAAAGGGGGGGTTGAGGGGGGGGCTGTGCCCCCCTCACACACAAGAAAGTTATTAAATTTTATTAAACCGAATCTATATGTACATGTAAGCTTGTTATCTGTTTAATTTTTTTTTATAAAAATATTTAAAAGCCATTAAAATAAATCATAGCAAAATTAACGGCGACGATCAATTATCTCGGAACCAGCGTCATCCGATCCGCCATATTGTTTACAATTGGCATCGGCAAGGCAAACTTGGGTTGGCGACAAGATTTTGTCGCCAAATCAAAAAATCGCCAGAAAGGGACAATACTAAAGCTGTTCCATAGTTTCTTGTATGCATTTTTATAATAATCTATATTTTCTGAAATTTTTATCAAATTTTGAAATTTATTTAGATTGTAAAAATCAAGCAATAAAATAGTGCTGTTTATACTGACGTAAATCGCATTTAAAAAAAGAAACAAACTATGTAAGTATTCATTATATGTGCATTTTAATCGGAAAATGTCTGCATAAAAATATGAGGATTTTTGACTTAGAAAAGCAGGAGGCTTTTCAATTTTGAAAACTTGGCAAGTCTGTATTCAAGAGAACTAATTATGAAACTAATTACAGTATTTTGGAAATCAATAAGGTGCTGGCCGGTTTTCGATATTTTGTTGTGGCCGATACCACACCAAAAACGTTATGGCTTTGGTTCAAAGGTGGCATAGGGCTGTGTCGACGCCGTTGTCGTTTTAACGGACACCGATCGAAAACCACCCCTTACTTATGACTAGGCTTGCCAGGTTTCTGAAATATTCAACCGGGACACCAGAATGCCCCCAGTGTCACGGATATTCAAGGGTACATTTGCCCGACCTGTGGCTGAACGCGTTTTCTCTCTCAACTGGGAGACGGAAGATGCCTGGTTCAAAACCAGGTCGAGGTCCGCCGACCTAACCGTTCGGAGTTTCCCGTGGTTTTTTACGAAACTTCGCGTCAATACGGGTTAGGACCCCTCAGAAAGTCCCCCACGGAGGACAATCTCATCCTCTGGGCCCAGATTCCTGGCGCACATAATTAGCCGTAACACAACATTTACATTTTCCCCTCAAGGGTACATACTTTTGGCGGGTTTTTGGAGTGTTTTAGAGGATAGTTTATTCTCAATGCTATGAATAAATGGTTACTGATTAAGGACCTGAACCAGGAGTATTAATAAATGACAAAAGCACATAAATTTAAACATTTTATTTCTTACATGTTAATATTTATAAGTTGCGTAGGTAAAAAGAAACACTTTGAGAAATAAAAATTTGAACAATACTTATTAGCACACCACCACTCTTCGATAGTTCTCACTTTTTATACAGAACAGTGAAACAAATGACAAAGTAATTATCCTTAAAAATCCTCTGCAGTTAATTATTTTATAGACGTTTTTGGTCATCTATAATCCAATTTAATTTTTACCGGGACGTGAAGTAAACCGGCCGGGGCACCGGGATTTTGTCTGCAAACCGGGACTGTCCCGGTCAAACCGGGACGTCTGACAAGCATACTTATGACCCATAAGCTCGGCGAGCGCACCTAAAAGTGTTATAAACGGTGTCTCCTGAGCGATGTCGCCCCGGTGTATGCTGCATCGGCATGGGGGTATCGGCCCAAAACCGATAGGGCTTTGTTTCTCGCATATTTGTAAATTCAAACCATTATAGAAACATTTTCTCTACATTTAGGTCACTTTAACTCGTTAGAATTTTCAGTCTAAAAATCATTGTGAATACACTTGATAAGTATACCATTTTTTAGCTCATTAGATAGGTTGCAATAACGAAAAGAAATCGGTCATGCTTTCATATTTGCAAATATTTTACTACATTTTAGATATTATGCATAAACAGTTTTATCGTGAAATTTCTAACAAATCATGAACTATATTTTATAAACTTAAGTCGCCATAATAAATTAGAATTTTCAGAAATATTTTTTCTTAATGAAAATCCTTCCTTATTTTTTTTAAAGTCCCTCTCTAACCAAAACGGTTTATTACTTTAAAATCTAAATATTCCAAATATGGGTGGCAGGGTATTTATATAAATGTATATGTATATATAGTACTTACTCTATATTATATATTTATATAAACTAGGGGCCAAGGCCCCCAGACTCGCTACGCCCGCTTTTCGTATGAGGCATTCGGCCCCAAATAAGGCTTATTCGTAAAAAAGACATAATTTCACCAGGCAAAACCCGAAGATTGGATCAGATAGAATGTTACTGAGCTACACATTGTTTGGTTCTTGCATGTTGATTGGTACATAAAAATTTAAACTTCACACTACAGTAGATCCCCTTCCCATCATAACACGGAAGATATTTTGTTATGGGAATCCGTGTTGTACGGGTCCTGAGCTATACTCCACCTGGAGTGCGGACTCCGCTTATATTCGCTGTTAAAATTATTTGCACTCCTCAGAAACACAATGATATTTAATGTTGCCATTCAAAAGTTATATTAATTAGGAGCTAAAGCGTAATAAAATCAGAACATCTGTTTCAGCTGTATTTTTAATAATGTAAAACCTATTGGACACCTTGCGAATTTGCCACCCAGGGCGATTTTTCATTATTTGGCGACTTGCGTACATGTAAATTTAATAAAAGCTACTGAACAGATAGGATAGCTTGCCACTAGTGGCGATTTTTCATTATTTGGCGATTTACACACGCTCACAACCTATAATTAGTGTTCATTTAAGGTTACCGGAAAACCGTTATCCATATTTTCATTTACATAATCGTTTGCAGATTGGCGTACTTAGCACCACGAATTATACCATCTCCTCACGCTAGCAAATATCCAAAGTGTACAATGACTGCTATAATGGCATAGTTGACGCCGCCAAATATTTCTACTGGTAACAAATAATCCAGCTGGACCGAACCGGCTTTAAAATAATCTGCATTTTAATTATTTTTCATTTTCAAGATATTAGTTATTCTGTTTTGGAAAAACGAATAATTGCTAATTCTAATCTCCTGTTGTCTAAGCGAACTTACTATTTGAAAATTGTCAACTTTGTGTAACACATTTTGAGTTACTTATTTCATATAGTTTTTATTTTGGCGTAAAATGGGTGTATTTCTACTTCATGTTTGACAATTTCACGTGATACTACATACTTGGAAACGCTTTGTTGCAAAGGTATGAATAATTTTATGCCAAATCTGGCAACCATTCAGTTTATTTTGTCAGTTTTTTATTAATATCTTCTAAAATAATTCGATTTTCGAAATTTAAGTCAGCTTATCAGGTTCCTCGGAATTTTTCGAATCTGTGGGCACCTTAGTCGAAACTTAAATCCCCACGGTTTTATAGGAGGAGATATGCCAACAAGCTTTGACAGCGCCAGCAGCCTGTACTTTTTTTTTTTTTTTTTTTACAATAGAGAGATACCCCCACTCACATATTTCCAATATTGGAATATCTTTTTAGATTTTAATCAAGTATTTTTGTTGGGGGGGGGTTACTGTTTCAAAGAAAAAAATTAAGGAAAGTTTTGATTTAGAAGAAATGTTTCTGAAAATTCTAATTTGTTATGGTGACTTAAGTTTATAAAAAACGTTCATGATTCATTAGAAAATTTCAAAATAAAGCTATTTGTGCATACTGTCTAAAATGTGGTAAAATGTGTTGTAAATATGAAAGTATCATGGATTTCTTTTTGTTATTGCAACCTATCTAAAGCGCTGAAAAATGGTGGTGAATTGTCGTCATATAAACGCATTTAAATCGGTGAGAAATGGTCGATAAATAGGTTTATTAACATTTCTGCATCAGTTTAAAAATGTTCGAAAATGGTTGCTTTAAAGTCACACTATCATTTCTGCAACGGTTTTAAAACTCTGTAAAATGATAGCTTAGTGCGTCCATTTTAAGGTTTTAAAGCGTTTGAAAATGGTGGCTAATTAGATGAACTATCGCCTTTTATTCGTTTTGGTAAACATTTATAAAACGTGGGAAAGAATGGGTGTTAAATCGGTGGAAAGCGATCACACATTTGCCATTTCATTGCGTTTCATCTTGACGTTTATGCAACGGTAGGCGATTAAGTGTTAGCAACGATTTAAAAACGGAAGCGTGCTACTTGGGTATCCTAATGCTTCAAAAAATATAATAAATAATAAAAATTTACAAAATTAAACACTATTTTGTGTGATAAAAGTCTACAGCTGTTTTTAAAAATATTTTTACTTTAAATATAAATTTCGCTACTTGCAAATTTGTGCATTTTCCCCCTTTAATTCCGAAAATGATAATAAACTATAAACAAGTAGAGTAAATCAATTTTTTTTATCTGCACTCAACGCATAAAACATTTAAGTATAAATAGCACTCTAAACTTGAGCATATAAATAAAATGAAAAGTAAACAAAGTTCCAAAATTTTTTATTGAAATTGTTCTACGCAAAATATTTCATACACAATTTTTTCACCACATTTCTATTTTATGTGAGTTATTCAGTTTATCATCTTAAAGCACCTTATTTTATATGCAGCTTCTTCACATACACATTTCATCAAATTCATATTCTCTGCAAGGTATCCCAGGAGCATCTCCAAACAAATTTAAGTGAGGTTTTTTTTTAACGCTTCACCCACATATTTTAACTCATCTATCCAACCTTTCTAATACTTTGACTACAAAAAAAAACTTCTTTTTTTTTAACGACACTTAATTTTTTATTATGATGATACTGCATAGAGTCATATATTAAGTTGCAGTTAACGCTTATCCATATTAGGTATATCCATATACTTACCCATATTAGGTATAAAATTCGCCAATAACAAATGTAATCACATATATTTAATATTCACTGAAGTTCTACTTTTTTTTTTGTCTTTTTATTATTAAGTTAGCATGTCTAAATCTTGTATCAACCAAGTAAGAACTTCGCAAAGCTAAAAATAATTGGTTGGCTATACGTGCTAATAAGACATAGTTGTTTTCAAGTATTTGTACATTTTGCAAATTTAACATAAACATTTGCTTTAATTTTCAAAATTATCTTTCAATTCAATAAATTCTTGTAGCAAAATATGGATACTGGTTGTAGTACTCCCAAATTAATTTAAAATCCAACATGGGATGGCTTCATTCACCAAAACATTGTAATAAGTATTGATATCTTTCTTTAATTGTTTCTATTTGAGGGGTCAGTCTATATTTTAATGTTATACACATGGCATTAAATTTTAATTTAAAAAGAATAGCATATTGTGTAATAGTATTTATCTACAGTGATTAAAAGAAATTAGAACTGTATACAATTAAAAAACATTATAATACGAATTAGCGGTTCCAACATAATTTAAATTTAGAAAAACAGAACATTAAAAGAAATTTTTACCTCATTTTAGATTTTGCATTAACATTAGCATACAATTTATAAATTTTGGATAATTAACATAATTATAACCTCTTCTCACCTCGACAATCCCGCATCTCATATTAAAGAACAATCTCAAAATTATTTTTAAATACCTATTACATTGAAGAACAAGTAGAAATAGTATTTTTAAATATTTTTTTAATAAAAGCCTAATTCCCAATCTGTTTCAGTAGTAAAATGTTGTTATTGCCCATAAAGGAAGACAGTCAAGATAAATATAAAGGTAAAAAATGTCCTACAAATTTTTTGCAGCTACATGAATTTCAAAATAAATAAATAAATAATAGTATTAGGTTGTAAAGAAAGTTTCCCGCCACCTCAAACATCGTCAGCACACAGTTCGCGTTGGCGTATTTGCTCATATTTTGTCAAACGATTTTTGGCATTTGGAAGAAAGAGACTTACTTTATAACACTATGGTGTGAAATCTGTAAAAAATATAGTTATCATTAAGTACAAGGTGTCTCAAATGACACTATCCCTCTAGAGATTAGAACCATCATTTACTTCCAGTTGTGTTGCAAAAAGTCAGCTACAAGTTCATAAACCGTTATCTAAGGAGTTAGAAGTGAGTTTTTCAGGCAGATTTGGCGGAAAACTTTCGTTACAACCTGATAATAACTATAATAATGGCAAATTCAACTTTAAAATTTTCGATAACATTCAAATATTCTTTTGTGTAACAGCAAACAAAAATAGAATCTGTGTGTCAGTGTGTAGGAGTTACACATTTACATGCATTCAAATCATTTATTCAAAGTTAAAGCATTGAACACATAAAAAACATCAATTTAGAATTACAAAAAATCTCGGAAAATTGTTTTAAAAGTGGAAAGAAAAAGCTCGAAATAAGTGGACTTCTGGTAGAAAGAGGTTAAACACCAATAACTATTAAATAACACAGTTTTAATCAAATTTATTTGTCATATTAAAATACTCTGCAATCAAAAAGTTTAATTGTGTATTTATTACATATATATAACTTGATTTAAATTACATTTTAAAGTTAACAAGGAATATAACTAGGGGACTTGAACCAGATATGAGAATTTTTTAAAATGAAATTATAACAATTAAAGCTTTTTCGTTTTTTCTCCTCTTGAAGGATTGTATCTTAAGCATAGATTTCTTAAAAGAAAAAAAAAAGAAAAAAAAGTCAAATAAGCAACACTACTTTTAAAATACTTTTTAATCAGAATTTTCATTTAAAAGGACCAATTTTAGTAAACATTTTATTTAACTAAATATACTAGAGATCTACCAAGTACTCGGTCAAACTTTGAGAGAATAATCTCTCTCTTGTAAGAATTTTACTATTTAAAAGTGAAAAAAATATTGAATTGATTTGTAAAAAGTTATGCGAGGAAATCGTGAATTCATCCATTAACATGACTTGAATCACAAAAAATTCAATTCGCGTTTACCGACACCACTTAATCAGGAATCCATAAAAAGAAGATACATTAACTAAACAATTAAAGTAACAGCCAAAACAGCATGAAAAAAAAACTTTTTAAAAACTGTGTGGAAGAGAAATCGTGTACATTGAGTCCCGTGCCGTTGAAAAGTATATGCGTACAAAAAAAATTGCAACATACGCTTAAATAAACTAGAAGGTGAAAAACACAACATAATGCGTGAAAATTCAAGTATTTTAAAATTACCTTAAAGTCCTTGAAAAATCAAGTGCTGTAATTTTACGACACAGTATTGTAAATTTATACAGGTGTTTGGAAAAATAATTAAATGCCATCTATTTACAAAACCGCTATTGCAAAACTACTCTATACAGTTTTTGAAATTTTCAGTACTTTACATTCACATCGTCTGTGCTCTTATCTGCCGAGTTTATTTTTTGCAGTGTAAAAAGAATTTGGGAGAAAATACATGTATTCATGCAAAATAGAATCTCGCTGAGTCTTCCTTTCTAAAAATCAGTTCTAAATAGCAGCTATTATACACACAGGGATGGGATGCCACGCTTGGGTAGCTGTATACCGCCATGGGGCATCATTTAGACAGTGACCGCAGTAGGGAAGGTGACAAATGTAGGCAATTAATGTAACGATTCTTTCCCATGGGACATCAGCATTGTTATTAATCAAATGTCTCCTTCGCAAGATTCCACAATCAGTTGTAATGAATGTGCTGCTATCGCACAACAAGTGGCGCTTTCTAGAACATTAGTGTGTATCCTTTCGAGCACTTATGTTTTTAATGTGAAGAAGTGATACGGACATTGGCCGAGTACAGATGCAAACAGTAACAAATCTACAAGAACTCATATCGATACTGATCAAGAACACTGCCGGATTTTTAAATAATTGTAATTAGTTAATATTAAATAATAAAAAAATAAATTAATAAACCGTGATATTGATTTTAATGAAACTACCTTCATGAATTGATCTTAAAAGACACAGTTAAAAAATAATGAATTTTGTTAAAACAATTCTGTAACATTTGTAAATGAGACCATTTTTGTAAGGATTACAGAAGTTCCGAAGTTTGAGTGTAGGAAAAAAGGGGGGGGGACACCAATATGAGTATTTTCAAAAATTTTAGCACTTAGAAACCGTAAAAAAGGTCAGTATCCTTTAAAAATGTTCACTATACCAATGATATATCCTGTTCACTCCAGAGGTCCACATATATGAAATTTCGCGTTTCCACTAAGAAAACAATCCTAAAAGGTTTTTTTTTTGTAGTTCTGAACGGACGTACATACGCGTGGATGCTTTAATTTTGAATAAAAACTTTTTAACAAAAAAATTAAACCGCCGAAAAACTAAAAAGCAAAAAATAATAAACCTTTTTTAATTAACCTTAATAACTAAGTTCTTAAACTAATGTAAGTATACCTAAGTAATTTTGAGTCGGTGCCAAACAATCAATGAACAAAGATCACTAAATTGCCTGAATCTCCATTGTTAATAGGGGTAATTTATTGTTCATACACAGATTTTAATGCTGAGTTGTGTATTGCAAAGTAGACCTCTCAATCTCTGCATTTCTGCTAAAGCTCGTTGATCGTGCGCGACGTGCGGAGAGCGCATTTTTTGGAATGTTAATGTTTATCGCTGGAGATTTCACGTTGCATTGTTAATCTGATTTGGTTATTTCTTTAAATTTAAGGTAATTTAGTGATCTTTGTGCATTGATTGTTTGGCACCGACTCAAAATTACTTAGGTATACTTACATTAGTAGTAACCTTAAGAACTTAGTTATTAAGGTTAACTAAAAAAGGTTTATTATTTTTTGCTTTTTAGTTTTTCGGCGGTTTAATTTTTTTGTTAAAAAGTTTTTATTTTATAATTTTTTGTGGCTATAAATCTCCAGCTATAAACATTAACATTCCAAAAAATGCGCTCTCCTCACGTCGCTTACGATGAACGAGCTTTAGCAGAAATGCAGAGATTGAGAGGTCTACTTTGTAAAACACAACTCAGCATTAAAATCTGTGAGTGAAGAATAAATCACCCCTATTTTCCCATCCTTAGGGTAGGAATTCTTTTCTCCAAATTTATATGGGACCAACTTCGAGGTATACCCTATCTAATAAAAAAAGAATTATCCAAATCGGACTACTCTGAAAAAAGTTATTAGTGGTCATACATTGCAATCAGCGAGTGAAAATTCAATCAACCCCTGTTTTCCTACTCTTAAGGTTGGAATTTTTTTTCCAAATTTATATGGGACCAACTTCGGGGTATAACCTTTCCATCATACATAACACAAGCATAATATCATACATAAAACAATATATATATATATATATACGCATCGACTCTAGAATCTCCTCCGTTTTTCGTCGGATAATTTTAACTCATGTGAATGTGTAAATTCTGCCCACTGACGCACACATTTTATTTATTAATTTTTTTGCCGTTAAATAATAAAAGAATACAAAATGTTATTGAAATTTCCTAAGTTGAATTTGCGGATTTTTTAATCTTTTTTCGAAATTTATATAGCTGAAAAGAGCTTTTAGGACATCATTTAGCTTTAATAGTATCTTGATACTCTTCGTTTATGGGTGATAACTACTTTATACTATTGAAAAGGAGATTGAGAATTAGGGTTTTATTCGGAAAATCACTTGAAAATACGCTTTATACTTGTCTTTTTTAAGCGTAATAGGTTTTTAAAAAGCAATTATGAGATTGCTATTTAATTTGAGGTGTGGGATTTATGTCGTATCTGAAGACTGTCATGAGTGCCCCTGATAGGGGACAATGCACTGTGAAAAAAAATACTGTTAGATTACGGGCAATTTTCGGCAGCAAAAAATTCCAAGAGAATCTCGTCAAACTACGTGCGCCCGCAAAATCACAATACCCATAAGTTATCGAGTGTTGACCGTAATTTGATTGTGTCAGACATTCATAGGTTATCGAGATTTGACCGTAGTTTGATAATGCATTACAACATAGGTTGTCGAGTATTGACCGTAATTATACAAAGGAATACTATATAGGTTGTCATGTATTGACCGTAATTTTATGAATGTCTCACACTATAGTTTGTCGAGATTTGATCGTAATTTGACAATGGATTATGACATAGGTTGTCGAGTATTGACCGTAATTTTATGAATGTCTCACACTAGTTTGTCGAGTACTGACCGTAATTTTATGAATGCCTTACACTATACGGTGTTGAGGATTTACTGTAAATTTATGGAGGTTTCATAGTATAGGCTGTCAGGCATTTATTATAAAAATACACTCCAGCTACAGCCAAGAAAACGTTATATCATTTAATGATAAAAACTACCTTCTAAGTACTATGGGCAGGAGACAACTATGATCACATATGATTGAAAAGCACTTCTGCACAATATTTTAACCTTATAGGTGTTTAAGGTAGTTTTTTTTATTATTAAGTATTTAGACCTTATTCTTTGATTATTATTCAATGTTAAATTGACTGTCTATTCGTAAAATTGCTATTATGATGATCAGTTCATATTGGGTCATAATCTGTTCGAGGCCAAAGTTTTCGTATGTCAACAAAAGGCGTTGACATACGAAAAGCCCTCAACACAAAATAGTAAAAAACTTATGTTTCAGGTGGTACAAAAGGTTCACCCTTATTACCTGCCAAAAACATCAACCGACACACAAACAGAAAATTTGATTATGTTTCTGCAAACTAAGAAAGGCAACCTTTTTGGATGACCTGCAACATTTTTTACTAACCTATATTGAGGACTGCCTTTTGGTCTGGACTAGGATTAACCCAAATACAAGTGATTGTTAGTTTTTTGTTTGTTTGTTTGTGTGTATTATTTCAAACTTTACAAGTTTTTTTTTTTTTAAATATGTAATCCTCAATAGTTAATTGTGGCACGGCAAGGGTGGAATTCTTCATAAATTTCACTGAAGATTGAGGCTTTTAATAGAAAATGGGGATTGCACAGGCAATTAAACTAAATTTTTTATGTTAAATACATAACCACTCAATTTTACTCGTTAATAAGTGTCTTGATAAATACTTTGACAGACCTGATTCTACCTTTGACAGACCTTTGACAGACCTCAGAAGATTTAAAATGTAAACAATTATTATTTACCAAATACAGACCCTTGACATTTCTGTGACAGGCACTGACTATCCTCTAAGAAAGGTTGTTCATCCTTTGGCTAGTGTAACTTGGTTTTTGGTACCGAGTCTCTTTTTAATATAATTTCACTGCTGCATGGACTGCAGTGAAACCTGTGTATAATGATCTATGTGTATAACAATAAACCTGCATATAGCAGTACAGTAGAGTCCCGCAATTCTGAACAAATTGAGGCCAAACACTTCGTTTTAGCGGGAATTCAGAATAGGCAATTTCATAAATATCAATAAGTTGACTTGTTAAGGCATAATTTAAGTGCAGGGATTGTATAAATGGAGCCGGCCTGTGCTCTTAAGTATCCAGCTTTCATTTTAATCTGTCTTCAGGACAGGTTTTCCCCACAAACGTCTTTTTAATTGCTCCTGTGTTTTTAGGTTTAAAAAAAAACTTATTTTTTCTGAACTCTGTTTGGAAAAGCAGGACTCCACTTTAACTTTTTTTTTTGTGTGTGTGTGTGTGTCCAAAGAGTATTTTGTTTAATCAATGCATTTTGAAGAAGTCAACAGCATAAATCACTTTTTAAACTGACAGTCTATAACAATGTTAACTCTAATAAAACGAATGGTAGTACAGAGGTTAAAATGTATAAATGCAAATATTATTTGCAAATAAAAACAAGCAAAATTTTATCTAAAACTAAACTATTCACTTCTTCAAAATCGGAAAAGACATACCCACATTACTGATAAAAGTATGGCCTCATATTATTTAATTGAAGAGGAGTGCCGTGTTTACTTGCATAATAGTCACACCTTCTGTTTTCTAATTTTTCATGGTGAAAGTCTAGGTGTGACTATTATGCAGGGAAATCTACAACACAATAGTTGTAAACTCCAATGCTAAAACATTAATAGTATATTCCAATAGAAGGGGGGAAAAAATTAAGGAATTTAGAAAATTGAGATGAAAACTGTAAAAACTAAGAAATAAAACAATAATAAACTTAGATTTTTATAATCGAATTTTTAAAAAAATATATTTTCTATTTATGAAGGGGGAAAAATTATTTCAACAAAGTATTGATCTGAGGCAATCGATAACTTCTTATCATTATGCTTCCTTTTAACCACAATATAAAAGTAATGTATAAATAAGTGGATTTTTGCTTTCAATTCTTAAAATTGCTTCATTGTTATTTATTTTATTGCACTGAATACAATAACAGTAATCAGAAAAAAAACTTAAATTTTACAATGAATTAATTTCTAATCAAGTGCTTACACATACACACACAGTAACAAAAACACATACACAATATATACTGAATGCAAAATTTTAATTTCTATAGCATATATTCAACATCAAAATGCATATTTACTTAAAAAAAATTACAAAATGATTTATTTGCCAACGTCACGGTTTACATATAGATAATTCTTTGATTTGGTCCCTTTCTCAAGATTTATTCCAAGGAACATCCTCTTAAAAAAAAAATAATAATAATAATAATAATACAAAGTGTTATGAATGCTCACAAGAAATTTATATATGGATTTTAGTCATCCTCTGCTAACCCTGCAACTATGATAAATATTAATAGTCAGCTCATACTGTGCCCAGCTTTGTTTGGTATGCTTTACATCGGGAAAAAAAAAAAAAAAAAAAAAAAAAAAAAAAAAAAAAATTCAAGCTCTTTCCATCAACATAAAATTTTCAAGAACATTTGAAAATCCTTTAACAATAACATCAAAAAGCAGTCATATTTTTCTTTTAAAATAGGAAAATGTAGAATGATAATTAAAATTATATCTCAAAAATTATTTTCCTAATTACTTTATTAGTATTACAGCACAGTATATGACACAGCAAACATATCTAATTTTATTAGTATCACGGGCATAACAGTTGAGAATTTATTAACCATATAATTTATTTGAGAGATTGTCCCACAGGAATTTCAGTGGTGGAGTCAGAAAATGCATCTGCAGTTTCTGAAAGTTTTGCTAACAACATTTCAGTGCTTCTACAGATTTCGTAGCTTTTGCTTCCCCTACTTTTCCTGACATTTATCATGATCTTCCCTCACTTTTTATCTAGTGTGCTTTCATGAATTTCACATTCCTATTTTTAATATTACTTCCTTTTTTTAATAACTTTATATATATTTTGCATTTTTTTCTACAAATAATAATAATAATAATAAAATTAATATATATAAGAATTTTATTTGACATTCCTGGATTCTAACAAAAACCATGTTTGATAATAATTCAGTATAAACCTAAGCATATTTCATCTAAAATATGTTCATAAAGGATACATTTTAAAATTTATAAAATACCTGCCAACATCACGTGAAGAAAATCCAGTAGATTTATGTGGTATCACTATCTTAAAGTTATAATTACTTATCTGCACTACAAAACATGCTTCGACATTTTTTCACCCAGTAAATTTCACCATCTATTTTATGCATCATTTTTAAAATGTAAGTTGACTTGACACACTGCTATGGTGTTTAAAATTAACACTTTGCTTTTTTTTAAATAAACATTTATGTTTGAAATTTTAGTATCACATAAGGTTATGATGTTAAAAATAGAACTAGTAAAAGAGCTCAGAAAGAATTCTTTTACATGAAATAAACAAAACTTCGATGTTTTTTAAGGTCACCACAAAAGTATTTTCTTAAATGTACAAAAAATTTTTAAAAAGTTGTAAAATTTTGGGGCTTTGAACTCACAAATGTTACAACTAAAAGATCTCTCATCTAATTTTGAAATTTCCAAAAATCCTTCACAAATCTCTTTATTACTGGACCAAAATACCATGGTATATTGGTTCATATTGAATGAATATACCCTGAAAGCGGTAATCTTTCAGAACTGCTAAGGAAATAAATGTGCCGATTATTAAAAGCTTCAAAACGTCATAAAACCAGGATACTTTAATGTAAAATCAGGAGACCAGTAGAAACCCCCCAAGTCCAGTAGAGTCGGCAGGTATGTTATAAGGTTAAATAAGAAAATGAAAATAAAACAATTTTTAGAATTAGGTTCAAATGTTCATTATTTTCTTGATTTTGACACAAAATTTAATTTTTCTTGTTTTCCTTGACCCTTCTTTAATTTATTTGAATTTCCCCGACTTTTTACCCCAAATCCCTGACCAAAATTCATTTTCCTGACTTTCCAGATCTGTCAAAACCCTGCATTTGTTACCCCACTATGGTCAAGTCAATAACCACTGATTATAGCAGATGGCTGAAGCATGAAGGTCCCAGCTTCCGACATACTGTCCAGCTACCAATCTAATGGTCCAAGGTTTGGGCGGATTATGCTTTTAGTGTATTTTTGTCCAGAAAAATTACACCAAGTTTTTTTTTATCTCTTGTCTTTCTATTTAAGGGGGATGCCTTTCATGGTTTTCACATCTATTCTACAAAAAGGTTCCACACCAATAGGATTAAAAGACGACTTTCTTTAGCCACCTCATCTATCTTTTCATTACAGTCAACTTCGGATATAGTGAATGCATCTCATTAGTCCCGATTAACGTACTTAGGAAATGCACATAGCATTTTTCGGTTTTAGTGAACTTAAAAATTTCTGGACGGCAGAGGTGATTCCTATAAAAAGTGTCTCTTGTGTTCGAGTAGAGAGAAAGATTATCAACCACCTGTCCCCAAATGCAGGCGAATTGCACGTGTCTGGTCCAACATACTTGTACTAAACAAGAGGAAGGAGCAAGAGGGGGGGGGGAGGGGTCATATTTTTTTTCATTCCTGTAAGGCATTCTAGTCTTTAAACATATTAAGAAAAGCAGAGTAGTTTTGAAAGGGAACCAAAAGACGAAATTTCACTCGATCTTGGAAGCTGTCATTTTCCATTCTCAATGCAATACCACAGATTAAAAGTGACAGCACTTTTTGCCAACTGAATGGAATGACCATTATTAAATATAATTAATTGTGCTCATTTTACTTAACAATAGTTCTAGAACCATAAATGTGATCCATTGTGTTTGATTTACTTAATAAACATTTAGTATTTGTATAAAGTACTATTTTTTAGTTAAGGTGCCTTGTTCAGCATGGGAAAACATGGGTTTTAGTGAATGAAATTTTGCGGTGTCCAGAGATTCACTATAACCGGAGTTGATTGTATCTTCAATTCTCTTACGTCCTTGTACCTATAAAAGAGTTACTTTATTTCTAGTTCTCTTAGAAGGTTTTGTACATTCCAGACCAATCCCTAATTTAACTTGAAAAGAGGTAAGAGCCTTTAAGGCTGCTTGACAGTCACTAAAAATCAGAATCAACTTACCACGGTAGTCTTTTCTAATATTTATCGTAAGACAATCAGTAATACCAAGAACGTCAGCCTGGAATACTTCCGCAGAAATATAAAGAGGTTGATTTTTTTAATAATACAACATGTATTATGAGTCCTGAAAAGTTATAAAAATGGTTTTAGTCAGTATATAATTATTTTCATGTTTCTGACACTTTTAAGATAAAATGTTCAAGTTCTACACATAGCACCTCATTAACATATGGTGTCATATAAAAAGTTAAATGTTACATTGATTTATTTAGATTTAATCATGAATATTTTTTGAATTAATTAAATGAATTTGAATTAAGGAAAGTTAACTGATATCTGAACACTTTTTAATGTAACTTCGAAATGTATAGTATATGATCAATATTAATAAAAGCTAAGGCCAGAGTTTTGGGGACACCCTAACATTAGGGCAGGCTGAAACTGCACCAATTTTTGAAATTGATAAGAGCCCAAGGCGGAAAAGCTGTTCCTGGGGTTGGTTAGTAACCAACCATGAAAAACTTTTTCGAAATCGGAGGAATCTTTAGGTGGCACCAGCATCTTTAAAATGAGGAATTTGGTTCAAAATAGACAAATCTAAATTTCTGCCAAAAACGCAATTTTTTGGAGATTTTTGAAATTGATATCCGCCGGGTGAAGAAAATTTGTCTCTTGGGTAGATTAATAATAGCGTAAAATAATTTTAAAATCTGACAATATCTCCAGGTGTCAATGGCATCTTTGAAATTGAAAATTTGGGTCCAAATAGACCCCCAACAAAAAAATAAATAAATAAATAATTAAACACACAATTTTTGAAATCAATATCAGCAATGTTCTGAGTGCTGAAATGTTCTTTACATGATTCACTCTAAATATGAAAAGCAACTTTACCTCACAGCTGTTAACGATTTTCAAATTTCACAGCTGTTAACGATTTTTTTCTTTGTCAAACTACCCTATTTTAAAGGTGCTGGCACTACCAGAAAATACTGTCTTACTTAAAAAAAAAAAAATGTTACCACTTATTAACCAACCCAAGAAACAATGTTTTTGCACTTGGCTGATATTGATTTTGAAAATTTGCAAGAATAATTGTGTTTTCGGGAAAAACCTATTTTGGCCCAAAATTTCTGATTTAAAAGATGCTGGCGACACCTGAAGATATTGACAAATTTCAAAAAAATTTTACACGGTTATTAGCCAACTCAAGAAACAACCTTTTTTTTTTTCACTAGGATCTAATTTTCTGTGAAGTACTGGTCAACAAATCTCTTCTGCCAATTCACTTTTTTCAAACAGCATTTTATTGAATTTTATAAACACGTTTTATATTTTAATGCAACAAACTTTCGAAATTTGGTTGAAAAATAAAAACTCACCCAAAAGATTAAGAAATATTTTGGCGAAACAATCATTATTTATCAAAAATATGTAGTAATTTTAACTGTTGATACAAAAGCTAGAATAATGGCTTGCAATGAACAAAAATACGATTATACACAAAAAAGGATGGAGAAAGATTTGATATAAAATCACTGTGTGCAGTCGACGGCGATATCGTTCGATATGAACTCTTGAAATAGTCTGCAGACCTCAAGAATCTGCGACAGGCGTCGCCATGTCGCACGGTTTCTGCTACCGGAGATATTCTATTTGATTTCTTACATTTCTTCATTAATTTTGATACTCTCTCCCCTTTATCAGAAAGTATCACAATTCTCCATACTCCGGAACAAAAATAGAAACAAAAACAAACCTAACTGTTGATTTAACTAGAATGGAATTGCCATCTCATTTGTCGCATGAAAAATCACACCACTATTAAAAAAATACCTTCAAATTCTGCTTGTTCAAAATAACTTTTTAAATTTAAAATGTTTTATTTTGACCAAAATATGTGATGTCACATTTATTGTAACTCTCTGCCCCTTTTCTTGTCACAAACTCAGTTGGTCCTAATTACAAGTTCTTTATTTATTTTAAAGTTTACATTATTTTTTACAGTAGAATATTAGGGTGATCACAAACAACCAATCCCAAGCTGAGAATAGAACCCAGACGCAAAAGGGTGGTAGAATAGTGCGATAGCCACTACACCACCCGGGTGGCTGGTGACCAGATTTTTGAAGAAAGAACTGCAGAGACAAATCTTGTGGTGCCCCTGCCCCAAATTCAGAAAAAGTTTGGGGACATTTTAGAAATTTAAAGCTTACCCCAATTAATGATGCTTTAGCTAAATAAATATAAGCTAAGCATTCATGAAATGAAATGAGTGAAATATGATTGATTTTTTTTAAAAAATGGGAAAAAATAAATGTTATAACTAAAATTTTGTCCCGAATTCTTTTAGGGATAATTTGATTAGTCGGGATAAGAAGATTACAATTCGGGATAAGTTGAAAAATCCTGAGGTTAATTTACCAGGCTTAACATTTGTGGACGACCCCATAGTGTACATACACCCTAATTATAACACAAGGTATTTTTCACTAAAATCTTAGTTTTTCAAAACTTAAGCAATGAAATTTTAATATCCAGGGTTCGAAAAAACCCGGGCGCCAGGTCGCACAGATGACCAAGAAATATCCCTTAGCAACTAGCTTTTTTTTTAAAAATCAATATTATTCAACATATATGAAGCTCCTAAAAATCTTTTCCTGGCACCTAATATTTTACAAATTTTTTCGACCCCTGGGAATATCAACATTAATTTTGAATATGAAATGTTTTGCAAATATAACTATCAAACTTTGGCATCAAGACAAACAATTTGCTTTTGTATTAAGTTCTTTTTTAATGTCTACAAAATTTAAAATCTAATAAAGATGTGTTGTTTCTGCTACATTTTCTGTAAAAAACATGTATTATATTTTACCATGAAAATTTTGTCATTTATGTGAAATTATTTTGAATTAATTAATGAAATAATACTATACAAAGCATACATGCTAAAGATCTATTGTTAAATATCAAAACAATAACAAATACTCAAGGTCTTAAACACACGCGCGCACACACATTTAAAAAAAAAAAAACTTTTAATAAAAAAAATAGTCAACTCCCTCAAATCTGCAAAAGTTTTGCCAAAAGGTTCAGGGGCGGATCCAGAAATTACTCAAGGAGGGGCAATTTTGTACCTGAAACAGGGGGGGGGGTAGAATGTGCAAAATCATTTTATAATTAATTAGTATAATCAATTATACCAATTAATGTAATTAATTATTTTATTGATAAAATCTATATATGAGCGATGATTAAAAAGGACAGGGAGTAGTACCCGCAATACACCCCTGAGAAAAAGGCTGCATAATTTTCATTATACTTTCATTCTTTCATAATATATTTTAACAGATTATAACAGATTTTTGGGCTTCGCCCAGGAGGGGGTGATCGCCCCCACCGCTCTCCCCTTGGATTCACGCCTGAAAAGGTTGTGCAGATTATAGGATTTTGCGGATTATAGGCCATTGTCTTTGTTTACATTTTTCTTTTGCAGATTTAGATTGAGTTGATGATCATCCATAAATAGACATTAAAATAAAAAGATGATTTCTAATAAATTTTAAGATAAAAGTATTTTTTCAATAGTAACTCAACTTTTATCAATGTTTGTAAAGTAATTTAAAGTAAATAATTTAAACATACTCAAATAATACATATGCATACAGCAATAAAATTCATATTTATTTAAAAAATGTAAAATACCATACTTAGTTAAAAACAGTTAAAAGCCACTAAAATCAGTTTAAAATATTGAAAACAAAAACACTCCAAGTGTTTTGTCAAGCGCGTTCGGCTGCTCAGCCCGCAGCCATCTTCAGAATTGGCGAGGATCTCAGGGTTGGCAAGTTTTTGACAATTGATCAGGGGCGGATCCAGAAATTACTCAAGCAGGGGGCGATTTTGTACCTGAAACAAGGGGGTAGAATGCGCAAAATCATTTTATAAGTGATATAATTAATTGTACCAATTAATGTAATTAATTATATTATTAATAAAATCTATATATGAGCTCTGATTAAAAAGGACAGGGAGTAGTACCCGCCATACACCCCTTAGGAAAAGGCTACTTAATTTTCATTATACCTTCATAATATATTTTAAGAGATTATAACAGAGTTTGGGACTTCGCCCAGGAGGGGGCAATCGCCCCCACCACCCTCCCCTTGGATCCGCACCTGCAATGGATGGTTTTGTCGGGTTTTAACTATCATGTCAAAAACCCCTTTTTGACAATAAGTGTCAAAAACCTAAAATTCTGTCCTAAAATAGTGTAAATCTATTTTTTGAAATAAAATTGCATATTACAAATTTCCTCATTTTTTTACTTTAGCACTTGAGTAAACTTTTGGACAATTTTAGTCAGAACAAACTACATATTTTGTTCAAAATTTCCAAGATTAATTTTGGTTCAATAAGCTGCTTAAAATACAAAATAATAATAAGCTACAACTGTAAGTATGCAAATATATTAAAGATATATCAAAAAACAGTGTCATAAATTTACTGTGCTTGTTCTGAATAAATGCACACCCTGATTATTGCACAGGCATTTGGGTCCATGCCCCGGGTACACGTGCAGAAGCAGGCCAAAAAATTGAGTTTAGAGCTATGTATAGGGGCACAAAAATTGAACTAGCTATATGTAGGGGCACAAAAATGTTATTGTCTGGCCCCTGAATAAACAAATTTGCCACACAGTTGACAAAACACTTTGTGTGCTATGTTTTTAATATTTTAAACGGATTTTAATGGCTTTTAATTTTTTTTAAGTGAGTATTGGAAATACTTCCGAGTAAGACTATTAACTTATGTAAAATAAAATATTTCAAATGCAAATGAAAATTCATAATTGATTATTCTTTAAATTATTTAACCACTGATGTAATAGTGGTTTGTTTGAAATTTTTACATTTGTTCTCAGAAATTTTATCTTGAAAACTGAGCAAAAATGCAATTTCTTGTTCGGAAATAAAAGATTTTTTTGAAAGAAAACTAATATAATTCTTCCCAATTTTAAAACCCTTCGTTAAGGAATATTTTTTCTTAGATTCTGTTTCAGAATCACTTTGGGATGGGTTGTATCAATATTGTATAATGCTAAATTTTCAACAAATGGATATTTTAATTAAGATTATAGCATTAGCTGATAGTATTACAGAGAATTTTTTGGCAACAACTGTTGTGGCAACCAAATTGCTGTTAATAATCGAACTAAAAAAATACCTTTGTATAATTTCAGCATCCGATGTAGATCCATTTGAATTAATCATTCAGTCGACTCTCCGCAACTCCTAAAAATGCGACCATAGGAATGTCAGTCGATAGCACACCAGTCCCTGCATGATTATAATGAAGATCAGGAATAAGAATCAAAAGTTGAACTTTTTTATGTTAAATTTAATAATAATAAATAAATTGCAAAGTTGGCAATGTTAATGTAAACCGAAACGGGATTATTAATCTTAATTTACTTTCAGATTGATAAATGCCTGGTTTTTCTTAAACTCTCTAGAATTTTTTTTTTGGGGGGGAAGGGGGGGCTAGGGGCCTATTCTTAAAAGAAATGAGTTATGTGCTAAATTTTTAACGGTAATGAACACAGATAAAGAGATCATTTGACATTTTGACAACATATTCCGCTGAGCAAAAGGATTTTGTTTACACTATATTCAGGGATAAAGCAAATGTCATGTTTGCTTTATCCCTGAGATTAGCTATTCGGCAACCCTTTGGCGAGGTTGTATAGTTTTATGATGTCATGAGAAAATATGCTTTTTGAAGGAATTATGTGATTGGTTGAACGAATTTCAAGGAATTTAACTGGCAAAGTAACTGAACTTGAATTCACCGTGAATAGAAGTCGTGTCGTCCGGTCGTCTGCTTGTATGAGCTCTAATGAAATCGGTTTAGTTTACGATGAGTTGTTTCTTAATTCTTTATCAAGTGATTTTCGACAAAAGTTTGAAAATGTCTGTTGCGAGTTGTACAGAATATGTATCTAGCGTGTGTTGAGCTACAGTTATTATGCTTATTTGAATGCTTGTGATGGATTCATTTGTGATAAACTCCCGCTGTTAATGAATAAAATTTGAGGTATGTGGAGCTTTTATTTATTGAAATGTTTATGCTTTGCTTTACGGTACACTGGTGTATAGTTAAGAATATTTATGGTCTTGTGTTTTCATAATTATGTAAGGTTTTTAGTATGTTGTGTTATTTTTTATGAATTGGGAGGAAAAAATAAAAAATTTTAAGGTTTTAAGAAGGATGCTTAATTTTATTTTTTATATGGTTTTGCTCCTGATTTACAGAATTCCCATACAAGTTTTAGTTTTAATATGAATAAATATGTAAGGATTTTTTAATTGTTTGATTAGATCTGATTCTATACTGAATAATAGTGTAAATTTTGTGTGTTTTGAAGGTATTAAATCCAAAAATCACAGCGGAAGGAGGTAGTCGGTTTATTATAGTGGTTTTCTGTTATTTATAAAGAGTGTTTTTAACACTTTATGAAAATATTTGCAGTATATTTCACGTGCACTATTCAGATTAAATATGATTGAATATATAAGTATTTTTGAGTTATTTGTGGAGAGTTTTTTGGGGGGGGTAATCGGTTTATTTGAGTGTTTTTTCAAAAATTGTAAACTGTAATTTTAACATTTTAACGGAAATTTCTCTGTATAAGTATGTGCAGAAACATATTGTAGTATTTTGCATATTTTGAAGGTTATGGTTTATTTATTTTTTAACGTACCCAGAGCTAGTGCTTTGTTTATGTACATTTTGTTTATAATTGCATTTGAAATGTCTACAAATGTTTTAATGTGTTTAGATAAGTGCATTGTAGTTCTGGGCTTATTTTGTTGCTTATGTGTGTACGCATGTTTATGTTTTGTTTGGCACGAAAGACAAGTTGCCAAGGTTAGACGTTGGCGACAAAAAGAAGTCGCCAACTCAACCGACACCTGCTTATGACATTATTCACAAGCATGTCGTTTTACTTGTTTTTTATGACAGTGAATTTGTAACTTAAAATAGAGACAGAACTGTTTCGAAAATTACAAATGCTCAGATGAAGAACATCATTTTTAAGATATTGTATTAAAATTATTCAAAAAGATTTCCATAGTTTAATATAACCAGATAGTAACACAGTGTACATATAAGCCTGTTATATAATCAGATAGAAAGACACTGTTTATATGAGCTTTAAAAAATAAATGCTTATGTACCTGTACATAAATAGTTCAAAATTTTTTTCTATGATTAACATTTCAATTAATGTCTCAGCTTCTTTTAAGATCAGGAAATTGTAGAAAGTAAACAAACTATCGACCGAACTCCAAACTTGGCCACAGATCGGCACTGGCGAGGACACCTGCTAACGAAATTTCCCCCAATTTTTCTTTCTATTAAACAATGTAAAATATAATGTGAATGTTTGTTCAGAATAAAATGTAAGTGGTCTGCGCTTTACATTAATTTCTCATGCCGTTGTGATCAATTGTATCCGGCCTCGTTCGATATCATGTTGTTGTTCGTAGAACGACCGGGTAGGCTTACGCTTAGGATTTCATTCAATGTTTGGGAAAAAGTATGCTAATTTCCTTAAAGTGTTTAATACATTTACAACATTGAAATAATGAAACAAGTCACTTACCTCATTACAATCGGAAAATTATACACTTTTGACTCGTCTTGCATCTTGCATCGAAATCAAATCCAAATCATGTTGTCTTTCACTTCACCCCAATCGCGCGCGCTTTGATGACTCGCACCCGACTCGATTAACAAGTCATAGTCGCTTCGATTCGATTGTGTGCATCTTTGGTCGTAGTAGGATGGGAAATTTCCGGTCCTACGTCACATTTGGGCACGACGTCATAGATTAGCGAGACTCTACCGTAATTTAAAGGTGCAGTCGCGATTTCAGTAAGAAAAGGGCTTCTTCATATTCAAAATGTAGATTTACGAGGGTTTCTCCTTCATATACGAAAACGAGATTTCCCCTTAAAAATGAGCGGTAAATTCTCGTAAATTTATTTTTATTTTTTACAGTGTGGGATCGTCGCTACTAGAAAAGTCTTAATGGATTCTTGCTAGGGACCCACCATTGTGAGCGTAAAGTCCTATTCAGGAAGAACAGTGCATTCTATTTCAAGTATTAGGGATGGATGCGTTATGAGAAAAGGCTCTATCTCGTCTCATTTCACAATTGGAGATGCTTATCATCCCGTCTAGAATCAATACCAATAAACAACACTCATTAAATTATACCCTTCTGTATTTTCAACTAGGTAAACTGTTAGTTTCCTTCGTCGCGAAGACGCACCAGAGATTTCTTTTCTGAATGAATCTCCCAAATAAAAATGTCATTGCCTTCGGAGAATACTTTTCTTTACGGTAGAGCTTCTCAAATTCGGAAACACTACGACATTACCAATTCCGGATTAGAGAAATTCCCAAATATAGAAATCCTGTAATATGAATTATAAAAAAATGTAATAATCAGGTAAATTTGTCAGTAAAAGAGTTTGAATTTCTTGAATAGAAAAAAAAAAGATATAAACTCAAAATAAAACAGCACATTTGTTAAAGAATCATACAGAAAGATGTCTTTTTAAACAACCTAATACGACCAACCATAAGAACAGTCATAATGAGCAATAAAAGAGTACCAAAAGTGATAATTGATTGGAAACCAAATGAAAAGATAACAAATGGAATGCCAAAGAAGAAATGTCAAGAAAGGTTGAAAAAAGAAAAGAAACATAAAGGAGAATAATATAAAGGAGGAAGAAACGTTCAACAGACAATCATGCAAAAGAAAAAAATCTAAATATTATTAACGTAATATTACCTTTTATCTGCTTATTGGATCCATGTCCTCTTCTTCAAAAAAGTAGGTTTATTTAATCCATTAACCATTTTACCTCAATTTTATGGAAAATACAACTCTTAATGAAGTTGAATATTTTTATATTTTAAACTAATATAGTTATATAAAATATTTTCAGGTGTAAATGGGATGAAAGTAATGCAGAAGTAACACAAAAATGTTGCACGTCTAACATCATTAGTAACAATAAACAGCCAATGAATTAAAAAAACCCAATTTTCATACTTATTTTATTCCACCTAAGCCTATTGATTAGAAAACTGTGAAGGTAAAGTCAGAATTGCAATGAGAAAAAACGATTTAATTACTTCTTATTCGTTTAAGTTAATTGTCAAGCATTTAACCTACTTCGAATCAAATTTGCCAACCCAGATTTAAAAGCTACTATTTTTGCCAGGACATTTTTTTCCAGTAGTGGCAAAAATGAGCCAATCCTGATAATTACATATAATCAGTGGCGCAACCAAGATTTTAGTTTAGGAGAGGGGGGCTGAAAATACTGTTAAATTTTGTTATAGTGACCTCGTTTACATCGACAACTCTCTAATATCATCAACATATTCTGTCTTTTCGCACATAGAACACAAACGTACTATTAACATAACTTGGTAATAGCGTCATAAATAATTATCTGGTCTTTTAAGTGACATTAGAACAGAGTTCAACTGCATATCTTATACATACTATTTATAGACCGCTAAAAATTGTCTTAAGATTTTCTTCAGAAAATGCTATATTGTGCAGAAATTTTGGAGTAATTTACAGATTGAGCCTGATCTTCAAAATATCTGCAGACTGCTTGAAGACAATTTTGAGGAAATTTTGAATATCCTCAAATGGCAGATATTTGTCTTAAAACTTTCTTAAGAATCTAAAATGAAAGACAATTGTCTTAAAATTTTCTTAAGATCCTAACGACAAATTCGCAGATTTAACTTTATCATCAAAATATCTGTAGATTATTTTTGCTGTTGTCAAAATTTGTCAGCAGAATTCTACGGAAAGATTAGAATTTAAAAAAAGAAATTGAAAATAGTTAATTTTTGTTTTTAAAAATTCTGCAGAAAAAAGTTATGAGAGTTTTTTGGCGTGATTCTGCAATAATATTTGAAACAATGCCTTTTATCTAGCATAACTTGTGCTCTCTTTTAGAATAAGATATTATTGCTACATTGAATATTTCAATGGATGTATAATTTTATATCTTTTATATTAATTTGAGGTTGAAAAAATACGTAATGCGAATTAAAAGAAGGATTTATATTATTTAGTTTTCATATTGTGTATACAATACTAAAGTTGATTCAATGCAGTATCTTCTATAAATATAAAGAAGACCAAATTTATAAATTAATGAACTGAGGGGATTCGACCCCCCCCCCCGCTATGACAATGTTTTAATAGAATAAGATAGAAAATTAAATGAAAAATAAATACTTTCAATTAGAAAATTGATTGATGTAAAGAAAATCACTCATAGTTAATGAAGCGGACTGAATAGTTGCTTTTTTTATAAATGAAAACTAGGATAGATAAAAAGGAATTAATGTAACATTAAAAGATTTTCACAGAATGCTAATAAGTGCAGCATTTCACAATTAAAATGAAAACCTATACAAAACTGTCACGATAATGTATTCTTTCTCCATCTGTCCATTTTATTATTTATTCCTGGAAATATTTTTTCTGCAGTCGAATTCTACTTTCTGTATTAAATTATACTACTGTACATGCTTAGATACTAGGTTCAATGAAAGCGACAATGGACTTCATTAAAAAAAAAAAAGCAGAAAAGAAAAGAAAAAAGAAATCACCAAAACGATTCTTTTATTATTATTATTATTATTATTATTAAATGTGAATCTGCAAATCATTAGCTTTAAAATAAAACAAAAAACATGCCGATGCAATAGTTAAAAGTAATGCTATAATTAGTTCTAAAATATAAACAAACACACAACTTCTGACACAGAAGATTCGACTAAATAGAATGCAGTCGAATAATCGAACTTCCTTCATTTGTCATCAGTTCGTCTGTTTAAATCATAGAACAACGTGTTAAATGCTTCGTGTTAACGTGTTCATTCTTTTTCACCCTTTTATTTTAATTTAGAGTTTATTATTTAATGCTTTTATTTTATTTTCACAATGAAGTACCAAATAAAGTTACAGCACTAGATCTATTTTATTCATCAGGATCGGCCATTGATCGGATAATCAAGCGAGGTCTATTTCATTCGGACCGACAGCGACAGTGCTATTAGCCCACAAGCTGTTTGGCCTGTTCTATCTAGTGTATATTTAAATTTTTTAATTAATAACGTACTCAAAATAAATTTAAAATTGTATGTATATTTTGATCTTGATCCTTAAAAAATTAATTTTCTTCCAGAACATGAATTAAAGCTTTTTATTTTAACTAGAAGCGCCACTAGAAGCGCACTAGACACTAGACTAGAAACACTAAAAGCGCCACACTTTCTTCCTAAGCGCCAACAGCAGTCAAATTGACTGCTCAAAGAATTTTGTACATTTGTTTTAATTAAAAAAGTTTACGATATTTTTAAAAGCTTTTTTAAAGAATAAAATGATAACTTTCGTTAAAATACATGCTACAAAAAATATTTTTACTTACTTTTTAATAAAACTAATTTTAATGCTATTCGCAATTTTTACATATTAGAATATTTTCAACGCTGGAAGTGAATTTACCGCATACGAAATGTAAACATTTCTGGCACATATCACTTGTTTTGTTGTTCTTACAAAATGCAATTTGGCACTGACGTCTCTTTTTTCGGAGTTTATTAGTAGTGTTCGAAATTTCTGAGGGCAGTTGTGCACTTGTCTTTTTCTTCAAACGACTCTCTCTCAATTCTTCTTCCAATTGAAAAAGAAAGTTATGTCTTGTTATGTCTTACCACTCATTTCTCGGTAGACATTGTAGGCATTAGTTCCTGCCAAATCCAGCACATTATAGAAAATATGCACGGGTCATCTACGGGGAGCAGCCCGCACAGAATATTTACGTGTTATTTGGTCAATAATGTCGACTCTACATTTGGTTTTGTTGTGGAATTCTAATGTTTCTGGAAGTTTTTTCACAGTTTGTGACTCTAGATTTACATCTGTATTCAAGGTACTTAGAAGCAGGACATTTTTAAATTTTACCCTGATAGACTGTCAGTGTAGAGTCTCTATTTTTCAGTAAAACTGTTTCGTAAAGCAGAGTTTTTGATTTCCTGATATCACACGGAATTTCTTTTTCATGTCTTCTTACTAAGCGTTCGTTACATTGTCTCCAACATTTCTTTTTGCATATGGTGTTGGACCCGGTCCCAGACAGCACATAAGCTTAAATCAAGCTTGGCATTTCTTTGAATTTGACGTATTAATACAACCTTGACAGTTCAACTCATTTTAAGCTGGCAGCAAGCTTGCAGGAGTCAAGTTGAATTGTAAAGCTTAAATACAGCTTGATTTAAGCTTGACAATTGATACTCGCTTGATTTTTCCTGAAAGCGAGCGTTGATGGCGCCATCTGTGAAAGAGAATGGACATTAATTGTCTTAGCGTTTATCAAATTTGCTCAATAAAGAAAAGTTCGTAAAAGTTGCTTTTTATTTTATTATAACACGAGGGGAGTTTTAGTTTTATATCTAATTAACATTAGTAATTCCATTAACTAATTAATTAGCCCTAAAAATAAATTTTAATATAATTAACACAATTTAGTTAGTTAATATACTTCATTTTATGGATGGTAGAATGAGGCGTAATCCGGCCTCCACAAAATAATTAATCAGTCATAAATGTACTTGACCATAGAATTAAAAAAAAAGATTCTATATTTCCAAATATGGAAATTCTTCAAAATAAAATACAATTATACTACGAAATTGATTTCAAAATCAGTCATTTGTCTCGATTTTGGCCAGCAATATTGCTCAACGATGAGTGTTGCGATATTGAAAGTTTTAAAACGAGTCCTGCTTTTAAGTTTATATTATGCTTATTTCCCTATTAGTACAGTCTATAAATCACACATAACATTATTTAAATTTTGATTCATCCCATTGAAAAATAATACAAACTTATCAGCATCGCCCATACTTATCGATCTGGCGTGACAACAGTCACTTCAAACTTTAGCCATAGCTTCCCGAGGCATAATGGCCGAGCGGTTAGCATGCGTTCCTTCCAGCCTAAAGTTCCCGGGATCGAACCCAGCAGCCGACGTTTGATGGAACAGATTAAAATAACTTAAAATTTCAGCATAGAGGGGAAAAATTCGCGGAAAAATAAAGTATGGCGGGCGACCCGTGTATTTAGAAAATTATTTAAGCTTGCTATGTCAAGCTTGATTCAAGCTTGCTATGTCAAGCTTAATGCAAGCTGGGCAAGTGTAAACTAGAACACTTGATTCAAGCTTGCATTAAGCTTACAGGTTTGAAATTTTCAAGTTTATTGACTTGATAAATCAAGCTTGCTGCAAGTTTGATGCAAGTTTGCTGTGCTGTCTGGGGTGATACCTTGAGAACATTTTGAGCTGCATATTTCCCACTTGTATGTGTAGCAGATGTAACAGTCCACGCAGTTCCATTATTCGAGACATACATAGACCCTTCTTTAAGATTTTGAAAATAACATCCTCTTCTCGATCCATGTCCTGAAGTAGAAGATGACAAATATTTCATGGATTAGAGAAATAGTGAATGAAAAGAATATGTAGGGGAAATGTTTCTTCATGATAAGATTTTTTCTGTGTGATAGAGTACGATGAATAAACTCAATATCACTAGCAGTCAATTTGACTGCTCGTGGCGCTTCTACGTATACATAAAAATATTTCCATTAATTTTATTTTCATTCAATGCATACTTGGAGCCAATAATTTTCAAGGTTTTTTAGATTTCAAAAAATTATGTCTTCCTAAATTAAAGGGTCTTTTAGGAATCCAAGCTAAAATGGCGGAAACAGTCAAAATGATACCTCTGGCACTTCTAGTTTTAAGTAATCAGAAATAAGCGAATATAGTTACATGATGACAAAGAAACAGTTAAAAGTTACATCGAAATGCTATATAACAGTTGCTAACATGTATGGAATACAACCACTTTTTTTAGGCAGCCGTTTTTGTAAATATTTCTTAAAATAACAAATAATTCAAAAATTGTGCTATTTTTTTATCATTAAATATATGCTTTACAAAATGTGGTTAGTTATTTTCCTACATATTGGTATGCTATAGAGCATTTCAAAGAATTAAAAATAAGTTTAAATTTATACACAAATGTAAATTTGAATTATTTTCATTGTTCATACTTTATAATTAAAAAATCATTTAACTTTTGAAATTCTTTTTCCTTTGTAATTTTATTGTAAAATAAAAGTGTAAGATGTAAGATTTTTGCGTCCTAAAATCTGTGGGCCCTAGGCAGTTGCCCCGTTTGCCCTGCCGGTATATGGCACTGCCTTATATAGATATATTTTAATAAAAAGTATTACTTATACCACCTTTTTCAGGAGGGGAGGGGTAAACAGTTACATGGATAATGTAATTGTTTTTTTTATTTTATTTTAGAAAAGATAAATCTTTTCAAAAAGATATCTATATGTTTTGCTTCATTACATGTCAATTTGCACAATTTTGTACATTCGATATATACATACAGCTTGATATATTTTAATGGTATGTCACTTAAGTTTCTATTACAATTTACTAAGCTAATAATTATTTATTCAAATGAATATTCAATGAAAGTTTTTAGAAGCAATTTATTCATTCATTTATTTTTTGGATGGCAGTGCCAAGTTCGCTTTGTGATTTAAACCTTAATTTTATGTTTGTCTATGGTTTGAAGTTTGCATTTTTATAGCTGCAAATTTGTGAGTTCAATCACCAAAAATTTTAATTTTGCCCTTTTTGCATGATAAAACCCGCCCGGGTTGGGCTTTTTTTTTTTTTTTTACAACCCTGATAAAATAAGATGCAACAGAAGTATGTCTTCCAATACAACGCGCAATTTCTGTAAAACTGACATCTTCAACGTTCCACGCATGAATTTGGCCGAGTATCGTAGCCAGGATTTTATTTCAGGGGGGAGAGGGACTGTGTGTCAGATTGAAAGTTAAGTTTCAATTGTAAGCTAAATAAAGGGTCAAATTTCGCTCGTGCGGGTGTGTGAGGGGAGAGGGGGGAGGGTGTGAAGATGCAGATCCTTCAACCCCCTTCCCCCTCCTCTGGATGCACACCTGATTTGACATTTTTTAATATCTGAAACATCAGGACTTCCTCATACTTTATCAAGCAAAATGCATTTTGCTGACTAAATTTTCTTCCGACGGTAAATTAAAATACCGCCAAAAGTCTTTTAAAAATATTGCACACTGCAGACGATAATGTTTAATAAAGAAAGTGTAATAACAAGCACAGTTATAATATAGGGTTGGCAAAAAAGTAATTGCGTTTTTTTGAATGAAATTAAAACAAACAGGTTTTCAAATAAACTTTTAATCAGAAAACCATTTTTTAAGTTCGACCATGGCTAAGTAAGTAACATTCATGCTAGTAGCCAGAAGAGCAGAAAACAGCCTCTCACTCCTGACAACATTTCAGCTCTCTAGGAGAAAATTCAAGTACTCAATAACAATTTAAAAATTAGAAAGATACATAAAATCGTAAGCAATCGTTTTGCATTTTTTTAATCATGCATACGGACCAGTGATAAATGTTATTGACCAGAAAAGTTATGGAGTCACTTGTCCTTGGACAGCAGACAAAATGTTCTAATTTCTATCCCTGATATTCTTCGTACAAAAAACTTTATGACTAGTAATAGTATTTTCCTTGTAAATGATTTTTATTTCTTTTAATTATCGAGAGCAAAAAACAGTGTTTTTCGATTTGGTAAAAAAAAACCTCAAAATCGCACAAAAGAGAATTCGCAATATCTCCGGAAATTATCGTAGAAAATTGGTGAAAATTTACGTTTATGGTAATTTGAAGTTTTCCTTCCGTTTAATTAAGGAAAATTGAATGTTGCCTTCGAGAAAAACAAAGTTGATGTAGAATTAAATATGAAGACGGCCCCTTATGCAAAATAAATTATTAGAAAATTAAAGTACTCGTTATTTGCAAACGAATGGTATATATAACTATGATGTACGACGAACAACGCCAAATAAAGATCAAGTGGTTTTTTTTGTTTACCGCAACTGTACAATAAAGTAAAACTTTAAAGTGATATTTTTTCTTTCCTTTTTTTAACTAGGCCCTTCCAAAACATTATCGTATCCGCCTCTGTTGACGACCTATGTGAAGTAATATTTGGATCATTCCAGATTTAAGGCGAATGAAAAATTATTTATTAATGCAGACTTCAGGTAATTTTCCCTGTCACATTTCAAGAATTTCCAGGTTCTTGGCCAAAATTTGCAATTTTTTCTGATTTCTCCTGTTAAAATAAAATTTCCCGACTATCTAAGTTTTATAAGTTTCCTTAACTAGTGGGAACCCTGTATGTGGTTAAAAAAAAAAAAAAAAAAAAAAAAAAAAAAAAAAAACGTTCAGCATCCCAAATAAATTGCATGACCATTATACACACCTGCATTTCCATCGAAACATGCAATATGATTTTTGGCAGACAATTTAACTGTCAGCATTATTACTGCCAAATTTACTGTCAACTTTTTTTTACCGGCATTGTAAACGAGCTCATAAAAACACTACAGCCACAGGAAGAATGCACCAGGCTTCTAAACCTCCCTCTTTCCACATGTACGGGCACTATTTTGTTAATAAATGCTAATATCTCATTTATTTATTTATTTTAAAACCGTGTAACAATATAAATTTTTTATTTCAAATATATTTTTGTATAAATATAGCAATTAAAGAAAGAACGTTGGAGTTAGAAAATTTTAAAAAATAATATCTGACATTCCTATCAATAATATGATACACTTTCGATAAATCTTTCATAAAAACACATTTACATTTAACTCCTACGCTATTTTAAAATCCTTTTAAAATATTTCATTCTAATAAGTTTGTGTATTTTTCTCTCACTCATATATATACCTCTTCTTCTCTATAAGATAAAAGTGCTATCGTTTTTGCGTAGGTTTTTTTAACATTCGTTATCATCATTTATATAAAGTAAATGAATTTTATTGCTACTGCCCTTTTTTATGGTGAGCTTTGTGTGATTGTGAGTGATTATGGCAACGCTACACTAGGGCGATCTGCCAGGGGGGTGCCTTGACAGGAGGACTTTCTAAGTGGTTCTAACGCGTATTCACGTTACATCTGGAGAAAACCTTCCAAAACTCCAGACCGTTAGATCGACAGCCACGCGATGGGACCCGAACCCGGGACCCCCACACTTCGGCCATCTACCATTTTCAGTGGCATAACCACTGTGCCATGGTGAGGCTATGGTGAGCTTTGAGAAACGTGTTGTACAGCTGCGGAAGAAAAAGGCCCACTTGTTCTTTATTTCGCCGTCGTTCGTCACACAGCAAAGTTATGTGTACCATTCGTTTGCAAATAAAGCGTACTTTAATTTACTATTAATTGTATTTGCATAAGGGGCCGTCTTCATATTTAATTCTGCATGAACTTCGTTTTTCTCAATAGCAACATGGTATTTTGACTTTGAAATTACCCTAAATATAAATTTTCACCAATTTCCTACTATAATTTCCAGAGATATTGCGAATTAATTTTTGCGCGTTTTTAAGGGACTTTCTGCAAATTGAAAAACGCTATTTGTAGGTTCCGACTTTTCGCCTTTCATTCATTTCGCTCGCGAGAGTTAAAAGAAATAAATATTATTTTCAAGGAAAGAATTGTTTCCATTAAGTTCCTGTCTTAAAGTTTTTTTTGTTGAAAATATCAAGGGTATAAATTAGAATATTGAGTCTGTGGTCCAAATGACCCGTGAGTTCATAACTTCCTTGGTTCGTACACGTGATTTAAAGGGAAAATGCAAAACGACTGCTCGCGATTTTTAAAATCTTTCTACTCCCTTGATGGATCTCTTAGAAAGGTGAAATGTTGGCAGGAGTGAGAGGCTACTCGCTGCTGTTCTGATTAGAAGCATGAATGTTACTCGGCTGTACGGTCGAACTTGAAGAATGGTTTCATGATTGAAAATTTATTTGTTTGAATTTCATGTAAAAAACGCAATTACTTTTTCGCCGACCCAATATTATCACTGTGTTTGTATTTCAATTTCTTCATTTAAAATTATCGCCTGCTATATGCAATATTCTTATAAGCCTTTGGCGGTATTTTAATTTATAGTCAGATGAAAATTTGGACAGAAAACCGTGTTTTTGAATGTTTGATAAAGTATGGGGAAGTCCAAAGACCTACTGTTTCCAATATTAAAAAAGATCAAATTCATGCCTGGAATGTTGAGGATGTTAGTTTTTCAGAAATAGGACGTTCTATTTGAGAACATACATCTACTGCATCTAATTCTATATCTGGGAAATATTTTATTTGGGGGGAACGTGGTAGCGGGCGCAACAATAGACGCTTTATTTCGTAATTTTTTGCGCGATTTTTTTGCGTAAAATAATTGACGAGATTTTTTTTCGTAAAATAATTTTAAAACTGTCCCATCTTGAATTCTATCCGTCATAACTTTTAGGTATTTTGACAAATCGTGAAACATTCTTTTCTCCCTCTTTTAAAATAAAAACGAAAAAATTATGTAAATTAGATGATTTTTTACGAATTTTAATGCAGCCTAATGTTTAGAATTTAATAGCATCAACGCGATCTTACGCCATTCATTACATTGTGATCACGGCACGAGAATTTATGTTTGGTTGTTGCCACAGAAAGGATTAGAAAAAAGGGTTTTTTCAACCAATCGAGTTTTTAAATGGGATATCAGAATTTCAATTCGCAAGTGAGGATCTATGACGTCAAATGCTTTAAGATACGTAAAGTTTACGCCATAATTTTAACTCATTTATTCCAGCTGTATTTTCAACACAGGGAGACGATATTTTGATTAAAATTTACTGTAGAAATAAACTAAGAAATTCACGATTATTATTATTAGAAGTGGTATTTTAATCCGGTGCTTATTTAAAAATTGAAATGTTTTCACGGCGCTGAAAATGTTCATTTTAAAAGTTACAAAGTTCGTTTCAAAGCGCGATATATTAAAATTTTTCTATTTACTATTTTTATTTTTGGCATTTAATTTAGCGCAGGCGTTGCCTAACATACGCATGCAGGTTGCGATTATAGTTTTATTTTAACGTTGAATTACGTTCCTCCATAAAGGTCCCACGCTTAAACCAAACGAGCGAAATTCGATCAGTCGGAGCGAAAAGTGAGCCAGTTTTCAAAAGTGAGCTTCTCCTTTAGGAGCGTTTTTCGATCACAAGAGCGGAGCGGAATATAACAATAAGCGAGTACGGAAGTTCTCCGAAAAAACAGGAAGGGAAGAAAGACGTTCTCAGAAAAAAGACTACTTAATGAGCACTTTCGCGGAAAAACCTGTCGGTTTCCATGGAAACGGATTGCTCCGCGATGTATCGTTTTTTTTTCACTCTTTGGGTTTAAGCGTGAACGCAAAGTTTTAATGATACCGTTTGAAAACAATTATGCGAAATATCGAAATTAACTCCCTCAATCTACCGGGGTATCCTTTACGGCAGTCAAACAGTGACGTCATAAATTAAAAAAAAATGCGTGAAATTTGTAAACTCTGCAACTCTAACGCCCTGTCACAATTAAAATGGGAATAAGCAGCTCCTCGAGATTACACAGTTTGATGTTTTTCAGGAGACAGGACTATGGAGGATATAAAAGATATCGCAATATTAGATACATGGATATTTAAAATGGCACCCATTGGATATTTTCTCCCCACAGTAAGATGAAATGGTTTGCGGCGCTAAATACGCCAATCTTATAAAACTATGTATAAATTAAATATATATGGAGAGTTTCCTTAATGGCAACCATTATGTGAAATGATTATTAATTATGCTAATGCGTAAATTGCAAAGAATCGCCAGAGAATCAAAAGATCCCATTGAGGTCAAATAATCTAAGCTGAGGGAGAAGCGAGTATAGATAATATTAATGCACGTAATAGGTAGTATTATTAGATTTGTAAAGATAATATGAATAAATCGCAATGTACCACGTTAATAAATATTTCATGAAATTAAAAGTGTTTATCCTTTTTCAACGGTTGTCTTACAACCAACTAAACGAAAAGTAATTCTAATTAACGTTAATATATCCCGCAGTAATTTCAACAGTAGAGATTACTTGAACTTTTTTAAAAATGAAATTCTGTTTTGTCACATGCAGATATGATTTTAGTAGTAAAATATTCGCTTCTTCCCGTATGAAGAGCGGGTGCGCAGCTATTTTAAAAACATCTCTTGAAAATAGCATAAATGAATTCAGAAGACCTCAAAATGTGTCAATTCACCAAAATCTCGAAGTCGAATTTTTTCATGATTACAATACTTTCCTTATATGGTACATGTTCGGAAAGAAATAAATGGTGCTCCATTTCATGTAGTGTCTTAGGTATTTAATGCTACAACTTGAGCCTAAAAAACAGTATGATGTAGAAATAAGACATTTTGAAAGCCAGGAGTTCTCTGCAAACCATTAAGCTTTCCACTTTTTTGATAGTGAATGACACTGACGTAGTTTTTTGAGTCATTATACTGCAATGATCAGGTTAGTACTCATGACACAAACTTTACATTAAGAGTCAAATAATTTTGCTCTTTTTTTTTTTTTTTTTTTTTTTTTTAATTCCACATCACGAATAATTTCGAATTACACATGTAAGGAAAATTTTCGTTTCCTACCGTGCGAAGAACGGGCACGCAGCTAGTTTAATATAAATTAAACTACTGAACGTAAAAATTTGAAATTTTGCACAGTCATGTAATATTACGTTCTGCATCTATTTCCATCGAAACTTGGCTAGGTCGCTATTCATATTTTTTTTAATAATTCATATTAATATTTTATTAAAAATCATATTAACGTTAAATTTTGTTCGGGTCGTTTAGTTCTAATAGTACGAATTAACATATGGGGAGCGGGATTTTGGAAACTCATCACTCACCCATTTTCAGCTCAAATTTATTGAAAATGGGTATCCGGGGTTAAAATGAGCTAAATTTTTGAAATATGAAGTGAAATGTAGGGGTTGCCCTCGGGGAAAAAAAAGTCTGCGAATTTTAACATGTAGATGGCCCCTTATGCAATTTTTATGCATATCAAATTAAAGTGTACGTCAATCGTAAACGATTGATATCTGTAACTTTTCTGTACGACAAACGACGGCTGACAAAAGTACAAGTGCGCCTTTTTCTTCAGCAGCTGTACCTTCACTTTTGAAGACCAGTGTATTTTGGACTGTAAAATTTCCAAATAAATGTCCATTCTTCCGCCTGGGTCGGGCCCAGCGTTGGGGTGGAGCTAGATAGCAGAGTTCCACAAGTGCATAAAGAACTAGCTCTAAACCTAATTAGTGAGGAATATTCGTTGGGTACGTAAACTGATATTTAGTTATTCAACTCCATCGAAACACCTACAGTCCTCAGGTTTCACGTTTCTATATACACATTGTGGAATAATATAAATTTAAAACAAGCATTTGTGATGGCATACAAAGTAGCGTATTGGAAATATAATTTTGATTTTAATTTTCATACTAATTTTGACTGTAAGAATGTGAAGCTCTGTTAGATATTTTATATCAAAAATGTTGCGTAATTGGTGTACCGTAAGAAAAAGGTTCATAAAGTGTAACTGTGGAGAAAATAAAATTTCAATTCCTAAATTTATCGCTTTAATTGCCAGCGAATGGGATTCAATGTATTTTTTAAATAACTGATCGTGAACGGCTATGAGTATTAAAAGAAGAGAAAAGAGAGGGTTCGATTGGATATTTCTCTAATCTATATATAATAAGTGCGGAATGGTAGGCAATCTCCTCGAATTAGAGAATTAACCTGTTATGCAGAAAAGCAAACTAAGAAACGGATCACGCCAATCATTCGTAGCCATGGTAACTGGAGCAAGTGGTTCCGAGCTCAGTGATGCGGAGACGACTATATAAAGGGAGAGAGAGGATAAGCAATCATTCAGTGCATCATGCAAGAAGGCTCGAATAATCACGGTGATGAATAGACATTTGGAACAAATTGGCTATTGTATCCAGCGCCCCTGCGCAAGCAACCTGACGCAACATTCGAAAAGGCGGAGGGGGGGAGGACTAAATGATTGGCTTTCCCGCATGACAGGGCGGATGCTAGCGGTGAGTGGGGAGCCTTTTATTCTGGCCGACGCAATGCCTCCATAACCCTAGTAATTTAACGCAATTTGTCACCAAAGCTTCGGCGCAAAGGCGCGGATCGGCGGACCCTTTAATTGGCTCCCAGAGCGCGGTAATTTGAAAATAAAATGGCCCCGTGAAACGAGCCTTGTAATGGGCTTAAAACTGAGCATTAGCAGTCGTTCAAAGAGCACAAAAGGAGTTCGAGTGTGAGTATGTGTGTGTGTGTGTGTGAGAGAGAGAGAGAGAGAGAGAGAGAGAGAGAGAGAGAGAGAGAGAAAGAGAGAGGATCATGAGGAAAACCTCCTCCAAGCCACTCGATCTAGCGTTCCGCTCAACTGAAAATTTTAATTTCCCTCAAGTAAGAGTAGGAAACTTAAAGATGATGTGGTGGGGAAGCCTTTATATATTAAAAAAAATCGAAGGAAGTAAGCTTAGACGCTCCCAGCTCTTCTATTATGGCTTCATCATATTGAGAGTATTATAAACAGCAAATATCACATACCCCACCGGAGACTCTCCTAAACATTAGGGGTTAATTAGTTAACCTAACGCATACATTTATCAAAGAACGTTTATCTGAATGTCACGTTGAATTCAAAATGAGCCTCCTGATTATCATAAAATGATAGTTCTTTTATTTGTGGAAAGATCGGAAAACATTAGCTTTGCAAAACTCGTCATTAGTAACCTTTAAGTGCAGTGTTGTTAGGTACATGGAAAAACTATCAAACTGAAAAAGTTAGTTCCTGTTTTGAAGTTGGCTCTAGCCCTCCGATGCATGAATCATTAAAATTCCAAAAAATTAACTTTGTAAAATGAGTAAGCATTTTTTAGAAGCGAGGATGTATGAGAAAATCTTTTTACGGACCTAATACAGTGTGGTAAGAACAATTTAGCTTACTAAATGGTAGAGATTTGTATGAGAGGCTAAGCACCCCCCCCCCCTTTTCTTTATGTGGATAAATATAAGAAGAAATTTAATTCCAAAGAGTTAGTAACTGTACGTAAGACCTGAGCGTTTTTTATATTACATTTTTAAGAGTTACTTCTAAAAGTAGACAGTAATTTATATCGATTTACATATTGTAGGATTTAGATCAAAGGTAGTATTTGATATAATTTCGATGCATAATATCTGAAATGGCTTAACGGTCAGAGATTTGACAAATTTTGCTGGCGAACTGAAATTAAACATAATGATTTATAATCTCTTCTGAGAGGTCAATTGACCTCTCAGAAGAGATAATAAATCTTCTTAAAAGTTATTACAAATTTTGCTGTAATTACAAGCAAGAAACAAAACTTTTTTTCGATACAATTTTTTTTCGATAGTTCATGCTCTCAGCCAAACCATAAAGGGCTTACATGAATCAATTTCGTACACATAAATATTCAGTAATTTTTTAACTGGAATGGGTGACTAAAAAGGAAGTTTGATATTTGCACAATGATATTTAAAACCATGCATGCATCTCTTCACTAAATAATTTCAAAATGAATTAGCTTTCGTATTCAGAGAATTAAGAGCCATTGCATGTCATAGAAACTAGAAGTTAATATTTTCACTAATACTAAATAATTTTTTATTTTAAAGCTGTTCCTATTTGAAATCGGCCCATCAGTTACTCTTAGCGGGCGTGCGGGTGACTTCCTCCACACCACACACATACACACACAGTCTCCCGAAAGGTGTCATACGAGAGCTATACAAATTTGATATCAAACTGAGGACTTCTTAAATAAGCACAGTTTTAACAAAAAGGATGATGTCCAATGTCATTAGCGGGATAGTTAAGTATGTATTTGAAATAGAATTTCACTATTTTTTATTTTTCCGAAATTTGATTTTTACCGGCAATCGAGTACCTTGGATACACAGTGTGTGTTATCCAAATGTCATCATATACAATAAATCATGGACCTGGGCAACTGAGGACTTCGTATAAACACAATCAAACACCATCAAGCGTGAACTTCTAAACACACACAATCAATGGTAGACCTAGGCAACTCAGGACTCTGTATACAAGTAATCAAACAAATACTTCTAAACATACACAATCAATCGAGGAATCCGAAGCACACACACCGTAAAAAGAGGTCTACGTAAACTTTCACTTTCAAAAGAGTCCCTCGTGAATACGTACACATGAGAAAGAGGTCTTTGAAAATGCACACATTCAAAAGAGATCTTTGATATTTTTGTAGAATATTTTTGATGCAATAAATAAATGACAGCACAATTATCATAAATTTTAGTGTATGAATTTTGTGTGGCATATAGTAGTCAATTTTATTTTATTTCTTAAGTTAATTTTATTGTTAATTTTTAGCTTAATTTTGTTTTATGTATTAAAAAATAATAATAAAAAACACATTGGCCAGAAGCAGTCGTGCAGCAAAGGGTTAGTCAAGCGGGTCCGGACACTCTCCCACAACCCCTATGAATCTAGTCAGTTTCATTATGAGCAGGGTCTGCTTATTGATAATAAAACTGACGCTCGTTTGTCCACTAATTTCAGTAAAGTTTGTACTTTTTTGGTGCCGAAAAAGTCCTGTACCAACTTCTGAAGGGAAATGCAGATTATAATCCTTCAGAAAGACCTTAACACCACATATGGGCAACCTCCGGCCAACGGGCCGGATTTGGCCCACCACAGCTTTTGATCGTGGAACATATTAAAACACCGTATAAAACCCATATAAACCATTCAAAATCCCATAAAAATCCCAATTATATGGCCCGCGACTTCGCTAACATTTTGAAGTTTGACCCACCACTTTTCAAAGGTTGCACATTAGGATGGGCCGAAAAAAAAATAAATTAAGTCAATATTCTAATAGCGCGGAAACTGTTCTCCCTGGGTTCAATAAAAACGCTGAAAAATATTTTTGCGTTTGGATAATATCTTCAGCCCCGCATCGCGGTCTTGAATTTTCGGAATTTAGATAAAAATAGACACTTTTTACTGGGAGTAAAAAACATAATTATTTTTCACTGTTTTTAATCTATAGGACTACAAACGAGTTCACTGAGTTTAATAAGGTGTACCTAAATTATTTTTCCGATCAAATAATATCTTCAGCCTTCGCATCGCACTTGAAATTTTGCAATTTTTGACGAAAAAATGCCTTTCTCATGTGTTATAGGAAGACGACGAAACATGCATAATAGAGAGTACAAATACACATTATTCATGAATTATTATATAAAAAATTATTTGCTTGAGAATTATTAAATAATTGCTAATCATCGCAGTGTTATTTTTTCGTCAACATGAAACCCACTAGCGCTACCTTACAAAGAAAGAAATGCCTCCGAAGGAAGACGTTTTCCTCACAAAACAGTACAATTGCAATACAATACGATACCACAACAATACAATACACTATTTGGTAAGCATGTGGTAACTATAGAATGTTGCATCATTCCGCTGTGAAAAGAGTACTTGCACTTAATCTACAGGGAGAGGGAAAAAATCCTTGTGATCAAATCAGGCAAAACTGGTCGAGAAAAAAATTCGGATATGATGAATTCGTCTATCACTTTAAGCCCTGACCTGTACAATTATGTAGGTGATATACATCTCCACACTTTCCCACAATTCTCCACACTTCCCCGATACCATCAATCCAACAGTGTCTTTCCACACTGTTGGATTGATGGTATCGGGTGCTTCGTTCCCTCCAGATAAGCAGACGTCCTGAATCGCTCTCCATTGTGAATCTGGACTCGTCTGTAAAGAGTACAGAAGCCCATCGCTGTCTGGTTCAAGAAACGTGCTCTCTTGGCCAAGATAAACGGGCCCTTCTCTGTCGTCCGTTGAGGGGGACACATACAAGTGGTCACCTTGCATAGAGACCTGCATTGAGAAGAAGCCTTCGCACCGTACTTGCGGATATTCTTCTCTCTGGTGCTTCAGAGTGGTCTGCAACAAGTTGCGGCACAGAAATGCTTCTTCTTTTCCGGGCCAAAAGAGCTATAAAACTATATTCTGCTTGTGTTGTAGCTCGTGGTCGGCCTAAAACATGTCTTATGGGCACAGAAGCTTCCGTTTGATATTGATTCCAGAGACGGCGGACCACACTGCGAGACACATTAAGACGCCTAGGAGCATAAGCCTGTGACAACTCCATTTCCATTCATACGACCTCCCGCCACCTTTACGAATCAGGCAAACAGTTTCTCTAAGACATTGCGGGACCCCGCTACCTATTGTTAACGAATCTGCTAACAAAAGTTGTAAATCAACAAAAGTTACACGCGTAATTATGAAAGCCTGATATTTGCACATTTTTCTCTGACTCACCCATGCCTGTTCTTTTCTATAAAAACAAAGTGGTAGCTTTCGTTTTTGCATAAATTTGCATAAAGTTCATTTTTATCATTTATCTAAACCATAAATTTTACTGTCAGTGTGAATTTTTATAGTGAGCTTCGAAAAACATGCTGTTCCTTAACTTTTGGAGGCCAGTGTATAATAGGAACTTTATTTTACACTCAAATACATATTTTTGAGAATAAAGCAAAAAAAGTCCGATTGCTAAAGCGTTAAAGTCTTGACTCCCCCAACTCTTTGCAGATGCTTTTGTCACTAATGTCATACACCGTTCAGCAATGTGTGTGACATGGAAAGTAAATGAAATCCTAATCTAGACTTTTCCTTGTTTAGTTGTCTTAGTTTGGGTTTTTCTAGACCAAAGAAATATAGCGTAGCATTGTGGATAAGTAATAGTAACTGATAGGAACAATTTTTTTACATTGAAAGATTACTCCGTACTAGTTTCATTATACAACTCTCAGAAGGATCTGTAAGTTGTGTGGTCGTTTGTTAATCAGCTTACACAGCAAGGTATTCTGTGTGTGAAAGTTAATAATTTCCACAAATTATTTAAACCATCAACGGTATTTTTGATAACTGGAGGAAAAATCTAAATCTAGAAATAGTATCCATATGTGCTTGGCTGCATCCCTCAGTGAATGGTTAGAATTTATTTTAATAAATGTTTGATAAATAATTTCTCATGTCAAATTGAGGGATTTGCTTCAACTACAATGCGTTGTAAAAGTAATATATAGGGTCAGAACTCTGTTTCCCTGTGATCAACCAGTATGAATGCATTAATGGCACAAGATTACTCTCTTGCAGATCGTCAAAATAATTACCCAGTCGAACAGCTTGATGTATTTTCTAATACTTAGTTTTTATCTTCGCTTAAATAACTCTTATCAGTTGTTACTAACTTGCCTTCAGTAACTTCGAAAATGGTCCCCAACAACATTCCACTTATAATGTATAAATTTCCAGTACTGCATGAATGTATTTTTTTGACGTTTGCCGATCGAAGTTGACATACATTTTGTTCATTAAAATGAAAGAGACATACACAATCCACTGCAAGAGCCTACCAAGTTTCAGTTTCCAAATTCTGAATGATACCGCTATTCCATAAAGTATTAACAGATATGACGTCACAGTCAATTATTAGCTGTTTACAAATATTTCTTCAAATCCCTTCAAAATATTTGGTTAAGTTCGAAGAAATTTGTTGCTTTTGCATGCTACTTGGTGAAATGCTTTGATTTTCTGTTGAAAAGCTGTAGTGGTAAGGACTTATTTGATACCTTTCCAAATTATCATGCATGATTAAATCAGTTCTAGTGCTCCTTGAACGTAGATCCAATAGCACGAATGATAAATAGTACATATTACACGTAATCTCATTTGCCCAACGTGACTTAAATAAGAATGAAATTCCAACAGTGATCAACTGTTCAAAGGACTAAACAATCCCTTCTTTCTTCAGTACCAGTCACAAGCGCTATTCTGGCATTACATGAAAAAGTGCATTTTTCGTCGAGAAATGCAAAATTTGAAGTGCGATGCAAAATCAGAAGATATTATTTGATCAGAAAAAAAATGTAGGCTTATATTATTAAACCCAGTTAGCTCATTTCCCGCAAAATTAGAATACGAACAGGGGAAAATAATTATGTTGTTTACGGGGAGAAAAAAAGTGTATATTTTCATCTAAATTCCAAAAATTCAAGTCCGATGCGGGGGCACAAGATATTATCCAATCACAATAATATTTTACACCGTTTGTATTGAAACCAGAGAGAACCTTTTCCGCACTATTAGAATAGTGATTTCAAGAAAAAAAATTGTCGGCCCACCCTATTGCACATATCTATTAACACAAAGCTCCTCCGACGGAATTGAAGCATTAAAATTAAGCCAACAGTCAACGGTAGTATGAAAAATATGAAATAATTTGTAAAGAAGGAAAATTTCTGAACAGGGAAAAAAATGCACTAAGCGAATGAAAAATTTTCTGGAGGGGAACAGGGTCGGATTTAAAAAAAATAACTAAGGCACATCTTGGGATGGAGTTCTTCTAATGTTGATATCAAAGTGAAATTTCCAAATTAGTTCAAGAAAAAAAAAATAGGAATGATTGAGAAAGTATCATTTTACCAAGAATATGTATATGAAAAACAGAAGCCTAGAACATTATCAAATAAAAAGGAATAAAACGTAATTATCTCACATGAACTTTATTGAAATTAAAAAGATGTAAAATAAAAAATTATTTGAATTATAATTCTTTATATGGAAATTTAGGAGAAGGAGCCCGATATTCTGGGGCTCTTAGGCTTGGGTCTACTGAACAGAGGACTTCTTGAATACATACATTGAACAGAGGACTCCACGTAAACGCACACATTCAACAAAGGGTTCCGCCTAAACACACACATTCAACAATGACGTCTTAAACACGCACATTCAAATCCACAACTTTTCAAAGGTTACCCATACCTGTTACATAAAGCTCCTTTGGCGGAATTGAATTATATGCTAGCCAGAATTAAAATTAATCTAAGTCAGCGTAGGTAGTATGAAAAATATGAAATAATTTACAAATTAGTGAAATTTCTGAACAGGAAAAAAAATTGCACTAAACGAATAAAAAATTTTCTCGAGTGGAACAGGGTAAGATTTAGAAAAAAATTAACTGTAGGCACAACTTGAGATGGAGGACCCCTAACACTGATGCCGACGTGAAATTTCCAAATTGGTTCAAACAAAAAAACTAGGAATGATTGAGAAAGTACCATTTTACCAAGAATATCTATATAAATGCAGAAACCTAAAGCATTATCAAATAAAAAAGCAATAAAACGTAACTACCGGGTGTCCCAAAAATGACTGATGGATTTTGAAAATCAATAAAAAATACACGTAATGCGATGGATATGTATCATTTGCGGCCTTATGCTTAGGAAATCAGGGAATTTTATCCCACCAAATTTCAAAATTATTTATCATTTTCACCCACACGTGGCACTGAAAGCTATGAAAAAATAAAAACCGGTATGAAAATTTTGCAAGGACTGTTGCAAAAAACTGAACAATCACATTTTCAATGTAACCCATATTTGCTGCAACAACGTGGCGCAGTCCGAGGCACAAATTTCCAGACATTCGTTCAAACATGTCACTTGGAATTGTCTCACATGCAGTACAGATGACTGCTTCAGCTCAGCAGTTGTTTGTGGAGTTTGACGGTATACCAAATCTTTCAGTTACCCCCAAAGAAAAAAGTCGTACGGCGTCAAGTCTGGCGAATAAGGAGGCCATGCCATGCCACGGTTTTTATTTTTTCATAGTTTTCAGCGCCACCTGTGGGTGAAAATGTTAAATAAATTTCAAATTTGGTGGGATAAAATACCCTGATTCACTAAGCATAAGGCCGCAAACGATACATATCTATCGCATTCCGTCTTTTTTTTATTGATTTTCAAAATCCATTAGTCAATTTTGGGACACCCGGTATCTCACATGAACTTTATTGCAAGTAAAAAAATGTAAAACGAAAAAACTAATTTGAATTATAATTCTTTAAATGGAAATTTCGGAGGTGGAGCCCAATATTCTGGTGCCTTTAGGCTTGGGCCTACTGAACAGAGAACTTCTTGAACACACACATTCAACAGAGGACTTTAAAAAAAAAAAATTAATAGAGGAATTCTTAAACACACTCATGTTTTTATGGGATTATGTTGACAGATACCGAAGTTTATTGCATGACTGAAAAGTCACTCAAAATACTGGTATTAAAAGATAAAGTAATTAAAAAACTTTGTAAAAAAACCTATTACATCTTGTGTGTGTTTTTTACAAAGTTTTTTAATTACTTTATTGCATGACGTCTATTATCTATTTATTTTGAGTATTGCTTATTCTAAAGCTATCTTTAGACCTGCTTTGTAAGATGTTGCAAAGTAAAGATTTTAGTTTTATGAATTGCTGTTTATTTAGAAAAAAAACGAAAAGTGAGTATTCAAATCTGTATTTTATTTTTTGAATATTTCATTGTATAAAGGCCCCTTTTCTGTCGGGACCCCTGCACTGTGGGAGGTTCAGGATGCTTACAGTAAGCCCTCGGTAATTACAAGAAAGTTTGGAAGATTCACTGTACCCCGTTGCCTTTCTCTGACTAGCATTCGCGAAGTGACGTAAATGGGGGGGGGGCAGGAGAAGCAATTTCTCCCATTTAAGACGGATGGAACATTTTTCTAGTGCTCCGAATCGTAACTTCTCTTCACTTAAAACGAGTCGAATAGGCGTTTCAGCTCTGACACTTTCCCGAACTGACAGCTCCCCATCTCAACCGGAGGAATCATGGAAAAAAGCGCACCGGAAAAAAGCGCACCTGGAAAAAAGCGCACCGAAAAAAAGCGCACAATATTGAATGGGTTTGTATTTTGTAAAGAGAAGAGGGGGGGGGGCATGAATTTAAAAAAATGTGAGGAACAAGTGGGCGTCCAAAAGGGCGTAAACAGAGGTACATTAGTGTATTTTGTATTTATCTCTATTGAAAATTGTCATTCAGACAACATTTCCAAGAACAGTGGCCAGATTTGTAAGTATATAGTATGACTCTCCTACACTCTACAGAAGACCCTACAGATTCTACAGACATGGACGCCGGCAGCATAGGGCAAGTGGGGGGGTGCTCTTTCCAACATGGTAACCCAACATGGAAGTAGTGCCCCCCCTTGAGTAGTCTTTGCCCCCCCCCCCTGGGAAATATTCTGCCGGCGCTCATGTCTACAGAAACTCCTTGTTCCAGATTAAAGAATAAATAGAAAATAAACAAAGGAGTAATAATAACATTAATACTAATTTCAGCGTCTTTTCAATAAACTGATTGTTCAATTTGTTTGTATTCTTAATACAAAGTCCAGAACTAGTGATTCAGTAAAAAATTACAGCAGTTTCGAAAAATGTAAAGACCATCTCTCACCCAACAGGCAACCCTAAAAATAGAATCTAAAACTCTCACAGATTTAACATGCACGTTCTCTGTAATATGTTATCACATTCAGTCTGATTTCTAATCAGCTATGGCTTATTATTACTGGTTTTCTTTTTATAAATGCAAGAGTTTATTCTGATTCATGCTAATTTATCTTAACAACTCTTTGGTTTTAAATAATAATTCTTAGAATGAATGATTTATATGTATATAAATATTTTTATTTTGAAAGTATTTAATTTAAATATTACTACTTTTTTTTAGACATGCTTTTCTTTCAGAATTAAATTATGGTATTAATAAATCAATTTTAAAAAAACTTCCTTAAAAAACACTTTTTAAATCAAATGTTATTATAAGTGCAATGTTTTTAAACAAATAATTTTTTCTAAATTCTACAAGAAAAACCCTTTTTAAAGGAAACTGGCTAAAAATGATTTAAAACTCATTTCTTAAAATGTAAAATATCGGCTATATATAACTGTAATTAAAATTACTTTTTAATTAGTTTTGTTGGAATAGTTTTAATAATTATATTTTTACCATTATTAGTATTGCAAAGCTTATTCCCCCTCACCAACTTTGTTTAAATATATATGCAAGTCTTTGAGAAAAACTGAAACTTTCTACATCACCTCATTAATGTACAGAGGCATATTTTAGTTGGAAATTTTTGTAAGAGGGCTTTATAAAAATTAAAAGTTTGTTTACATTTAATCTCCTGAAAGTTTTAATTCACCACAATAAAATATCTTTATAATTAATTCTATATGTATAAGGTCAATATATAAAGAAGTATATCCTAGGTCAGTGTTTTTTAGGGACTCTCTATAATAGGGATTGAAAGTGATTATGATTTTTATTTAATATTAAAAATATTAATATTTTTACTTGCTGTGTAAATTATCAAGAAAGTTATTTTTGTTTTGTGGTTAAGGCAGATTTACATGAAGCATGTCTGCTTAATTAGGGTATGCCTTGGGCGGAGGATTTTTTGAGGGGTTCTGACGCGTCTGGAGAAACAGCCGTGCGGTAGGCAGGAACTCTAGAGCTATACACTTCAGCCGTTTACCAAATTGTTATGAAATTAGTAAAAAAAATATTTATACTATAATGCAAAAGGTCAAAATATATTTTTTTAAAGCTTTATATGTTAAATTTATATCTTCTAAAGCTCTTTCTGTACTTTACAAAACTCAGTAAACTCTAAAACTTTAAAAAGAAATTGCTGAAAGAAGCAAGAATGACGATATAGAGAAAACTAAATGGATAAGTTATCGAATATTGAACTTCATATATGAAAAAAAATACAGCAAGAAGGAAAAAATATCTGTTAAAACAGTTATTATAACTTGATGTAAAACTGTGAGAACAACTCAATTAAGAAAGGGAAAAATGTCATTAACTTTTGTTCACCAAATAAAACTTTTTTTTTTCATAAAATATCTTGTATTGCATTGAAAAATAAAACACGCAAAAAAAAATATTTTAAAGAAACCCTAATATTTAGAAATAATTTAAAACCAGTACAGCAGATTGGAAATGAGAAAAATTGTTTAAACCAAGAGCTTAAAAAGTAACCCTGTTTAAATTAAGCAACCTTGACAGTGAACTTTTAAAAAAATATTTTATCAAGACACAGACTGGAGTTCCTGTTCGCATTTTAAATGGAACAGTTAAAATGACCCGTTAAACAAATGTTAAAAAAAAAAAAACAGATTTTGAAACGAAGTTTGGAGGTGGGACACATGCCCCCCCTCCCCCCCACACACAGAGGGATTGTCATGCTGTTTGTTTTAGATTTTTAAACAAATTATTGTTTAACTGATTTTGGTACGAAATTGGGGGGGGCATAGGGAGATACGTGCCCCCTCAATCATTTCAGCACTACCATAGATTTCCCCCTATTTGTTTTGATAAAAATGATTTCATCCATTCTGTAGATGAATTCGGATATTTCCTTCGGAAGAAGGACCCATTCACCCATCGCAACCCCAGTTTTAAACCCCGAGTTTTAGTGACCGGATGTGTTATCCGTCATTCATCAACCCGCGACGAAGAAAGAGTATATTCCTTCACACTGCCTACCCTCTTCTCCCGGGGGCTATTTCTGATAACACACAGTTCTATCTTTGTGCTTCTTGGAAAAACGAGAACGTGACCTTGACCAACACCTTGACAACTCAGTACTCACAGTGGCGGATTATTGGAAGTTTGTCGGGGGGGGGGCGGTTAACTTGTCGGTGGGGGCGGTTAGTTAGAAGATTGACATATACGTCCATTTTATGGAAGTAAAATAGGATCTTTTACATTAATTTCGTTTTTCTCGGGGGGGGGGCGGTCGCCCCTTCCCCCCCCCCTTTAATCCGCCCTTGGTACTCAATTGTGAATGCCCTCACCTCCCTCCTCCCTCTTCCTCCAGTATTTAACTGAAGGCTAAGTGAAAATACAAGTGTTTCTATTGGGGAGGGCATTCAAAGTATGAAGCATGTTAGTGTAAAAATGATACAAAAAAAAAAAATAATAATAATAAAATTAAAAAAAAATTCACTTCACCAAAAGGCGCTCTTTCGGATGCCCACTCCTTCCTTACACCCCCCCCTACACACACACACATACTCATCCAAAAATATAAAACCCTTCAAAATTGTGCGCTTTTTTCTGGTGCGCTTTTTTCTGGTGCGCTTTTTTCCGGGTGCGCTTTTTTCCGCCAACCCAACAGGAGGGGATAATCAACCTTCTTGAAGCAATTAAGACCCCAATGCTCGAGGCGTTTTTGTAGTCAACCAGATAACTTCAGAGAATCGTACAGAATGTATATTTTCTTCTCTTGCGCGCTTTCCGAAGCCTTGCAATTGCGTATTCAGAAAATGCTCCTCGTTGTTGAAACATTTTAATAGAGAAGTTATATATTTTCTTTCAGCATTCTGATTTTTTCAATAAATATGTGCATCGTTGTTTCCAAAGAAGGCTTTTCTTTATTCATCCCAAATGGAAGTTGTTTTTATTCAAAATTACTATACTTCTAATTTTAAACTTTCCAGAACTCAATAACATGTGCATTCACCCCAGCCACAGCCCTGCCCGCCAAAAAAATTCGGTTTAGGCATTATCTCGCCGTAAGAATGGGGATCAGCAGTGACCACCTACTGGCTAGCTATTTCCTGCGTTCCAAATAAACCAGGCGAAAAGGGAGACCGCCATTTTCACCCACATACGAAACGGACTTGGGGAAAATATTCTTCCTCCCGTTCCTCGCTTGTTGCCGGGCTTTCAATTGAAATAGAAAATTTGTCATGCAGGCTTTCATAAGCTATTTATTTATTTTATTATTAGATAGGCCACTTTTCAGTGTTTTGTAACTTCAATTTTTGAAACTGAAGAAAAATTTATTTGGCGTGAAATAGAAAATTTGTGATGCAAGGGCTTTCATAAACTATTTATTTATTTTATTATTAGATAGGTCACTTTTCAGTGTTTTCTAACTTCAATTTTTAAAACTTAAGAAAAATTTATTTGACGTGAACCATAATTAATATGCACAGTATGTATCGAAACATAATTTGTGTTTCAGAGACGTACACCGGACATTGACGGGAGAGCTGTACGTGTTTTTAAAGTGTCAAATTCCATGTAGAATTTTTCATTTACGAAAAAGCTGCCTTTATTTTCTTCGTTTATAAGTAAAATAATTTAGGAATTAATTTACATTAGGTATAGTTATATATATATATATATATATATATATATATTCCATTTTTATTCCTTTTTTTTAAATTGTACTATATATATATATATATATATATATATATAGTAAAAATTTAAAAAAAGGAATAAAAATGGAAACAATAAGAGACACACACGCGCACGCACACATATATACAGTCGACTCTCAATATCTCGAAGTCGGCTGGACCGGCAAAAAATATTCGATATAACAGAAATTCGAGATATCGGAAATAGCACATAATATCTTATTCAGGGGCATGTTTTTACCGTGTTTAACACACGGTAAAAATATAGCCCTGAATGAGGGCCGTAGCCAGAAATTTTTCATGGAGGGGGTTACGACTACTACAACTCATATATATGTATACGTGTGTGTGATAATGTAGTGAAGAATATACATTTTGTATGTCAAAAATTTCTCATGGGGACGTTATGACCCCCCTAACCGCCCCCCTTGGCTACGCCCCTGCCCCATTAAATCAATATGAAGCAAAATGTTTCTACTTTTCTGATGATAAGTGGGCAATTTGATCGTTAGTAATAATGTTAGAAGAATCAAAACGGCACCAAGGTGGACCAGGGGGTCCCCCCCCCTCCTCCTAAATTTAAAATCTTGTTAACAAAATGATAATGTGAAGTCGTTTTGTGAACAATTCGGCCTTTTTCACCGTTTGGTACCCCTCCAAAATGTATTGCTGTGTTCAGCCGGCCCCAGAAGAATTAAATAGATAATACACAGAATCAAAGCATTAATTGAGCAATTGTATTTAGGATTGGGGTACTAGATAATTTTTCACAATTACATTTTTTAGTTTCGATTTCATGTTATACTTATCATTATTTTTATACAAAGCATTAAAGACATCTTCCGGTAAGTTAACAGGGCTTGCAAATTTCTAAGTAACTGTAAATATCGAGATAAGCGGAATGATAGATTAGTATCTTCGAGATAGTGAGAAAAAAAATTCTCTTAAATTATACATTAGGTCAATATGGGGCTGAAAAAAACTTGGAGATTATCGAAAATCGAGATAAACGAAATCGAGATATCGAGATTCATTTGTATGTATGAAGTTCACACCCCAAAACACGAATTTAAACGCATATTTTATGTATAAGTTTCCCCAAACATTATTTAGTTTAAACCTGTTTTGCTAAAATTTAACGATTAAAAAAATATTCACTTAACCTATAATACAAAGCTTATCCCTTGAAAGAAATAGATATTTCCTATATGGGCTATGATATCTGAATGACATAATTTTGAGAAATTCCGCTAAACAATTATTATTTAGTGACGTTTACCTTCTCTAAAGCGATATATAAAGAAATTGTTTTATGGGAACGTGTGAAGTTGACAGCAACAAACACGAATTAAAATATAAAATTTTGAACAAGTTTTAGGAAGTTTTGCCCTGTTTCACCCATCTTTTGCAAGTGTATTATATCCCTTGGTATAAATTGACGTTAAAATGAGATTTTTTTAAGACTATGAAAATTTAGTCTCGAGTATGATGTTGTTTTGTTGTGGGATTACGACCAATTAGCTGCACGTAAGCTCTAGACCGAGGGGTGGGGTGCCCTCCGTGGGGGTCTTTCTAAGGGGTCCTAACCCGTATCTACGCTAAGTTTCGGAGGAAACCTCAGAACAGTTAGTACGGCGGACGCGAGCTGGTTTTGAACCAGGCACCTTCCGTCTACCAGTTCAGAGCGCTATGCTCTCGGCCACTGGTGAGGCTCCTGATTATGAGCTTGCCATTGTGGCACATTTTTAAAATATTTCTACTGAAAAACTGAAACATTAGATTCTCTCAAAATCTGATAGGTTTATGTTGTTTGTATGGCACATTCATGATACCAATTTCCCAATGATGATCAATATACAAATGCCCATGATAATCAATATACAAATGATACATTATTTGCTTTTTAGCGTTTCTTTTCTTTTCTTTTTCTCTTCTTTCTTTTTTCTTTTTTTCTTTGTAACCTCCTCATGAACCATTACAAACTTATTATGTTCTTTTGATGTACAATGCAAGGTTTAAACGGTTTTTAAAGCAATCAAATTACACCTTTGACTCAAAAGATTTAAACTGTATCTGTATAAGTTACTAGCGTTAACCTTTTACAGATCTAATTCAGATGCAGGAATATTTTAAATTAATTTTTTGTATATTTTGTTTTCTGATCCGTTAATTAAAGTAAGTCTCTTTAAAATGGGGAGTGGGGGGTGGGATTGTATACAATTTTCACTGTGTTGTGTGTTTCACATCTCCACAAAAAGTACTTGATTGTAATTATTTTGGATCTGTCTATTGTTATCTCGAATTTCCTATGTCAATTTCATGTATAAAATACAATTTTCGTAAGAAATTAATCTTCAATAAAATAATAATTTATTATATTTCTTTTCATTTGTGTGTTATTAAAAAACATGAATTAGTTATTCACAAAACTACACTGCCCTCCAAAAGTTAAGGTACAACCTGTTTTTTGAGAATAATATGGAAACGAATGAACATAGAAGCAAAAAATTTGGACTAACTGAGTACTAAATAGTTCTTTATTGAGTACGACATAGAAATTTACATAAATTCAGCACAAACATGGTGTAAAAGCAAAAGAACACTTTTGGTAGAAAAGTCCACTTTTGGAGAAAACAGTTTATCAAAGCTTTTTGTGGAAACATTACAAAAATGAGTTTTAATAAGGAATGTGTCCACCCCTAACTGCAATGCACTGGCGGCATGGATTCTCCATGCTGCTAATTAAGTTGTCGGACACCTCAATAGGGAGCGAAGACCACGCACGGATTAGTCCTTGTTCCAACTCATGCAACGATCTGGGAGGAGGACTTGAAGCAGCCACTTGTCTGCCAAGCTAGTCCCAAACGTGTTCTATCGGATTGAGGTCTGGAGATTGAGCTGGCCATTCCATTCGCTCCAAACCTTGACTCTCAAGATAATTCTCAACAAGCACAACTCGGTGAGGTCGGGCATTATCATCCATCAGAATGAAATCATTGCCAATAGCAGCAGCATAAGGCCTAACATAGGCATCAAGGATCTCGTCCCAATATCTCACACCAATCATAGTTCCACCCTGGAACACCATGCAGGTCAGTGTGACCATCGAGTGGGAAACTGCCCAAACCATTATTCCACCGCCTCGATAACTGTGTCTTTCCACACTGTTGGATTGATGGTATCGGGTGCTTCGTTCCCTCCAGATAAGCAGACGTCCTGAATCGCTCTCCATTGTGAATCTGGACTCGTCTGTAAAGAGTACAGAAGCCCATCGCTGTCTGGTTCAAGGAACGTGTTCTCTTGGCCAAGATAAACGGGACCTTCTCTGTCGTCCGTTGAGGGGGACACATACAAGTGGTCACCTTGCATAGAGACCTGCATTGTGAAGAAGCCTTCGCACCGTACTAGCGGATATTCTTCTCTCTGGTGCTTCAGAGTGGTCTGCAACAAGTTGCGGCACAGAAATGCTTCTTCTTTTCCGGGCCAAAAGAGCTATAAAACTATATTCTGCGTGTGTTGTAGCTCGTGGTCGGCCTAGAACATGTCTTCTGGGCACAGAAGCTTCCGTTTGATATTGATTCCAGAGACGGCGGACCACACTGCGACACATTAAGACGCCTAGGAGCATAAGCCTGTGACAACTCCATTTCCATTCATACGACCTCCCGCCACCTTAACGAATCGGGCAAACAGTTTCTCTAAGACATTGCGGGACCCCGCTACCTATTGTTAACGAATCTGCTAACAAAAGTTGTAAATCAACAAAAGTTACACGCGTAATTATGAAAGCCTGATATTTGCACATTTTTCTCTGACTCACCCATGCCTGTTCTTTTCTATAAAAACAAAGTGGTAGCTTTCGTTTTTTCATAAATTTGCATAAAGTTCATTTTTATCATTTATCTAAACCATAAATTTTACTGTCAGTGTGAATTTTTATAGTGAGCTTCGAAAAACATGCTGTTCCTTAACTTTTGGAGGCCAGTGTATAATAGGAACTTTATTTTACACTCAAATACATATATTTGAGAATAAAGCAAAAAAAGTCCGATTGCTAAAGCGTTAAAGTCTTGACTCCCCCAACTCTTTGCAGATGCTTTTGTCACTAATGTCATACACCGTTCAACAATGTGTGTGACATGGAAAGTAAATGAAATCCTAATCTAGACTTTTCCTAGTTTAAGGTTGAAAGATGTTACATTCTGGACCATTTTCCTGCCAGTTTTTCTGTTAATTTACAGAAATAGTAGTTTTAGTTATTTCCTATATTACTATTATATTTCTCCAAATGTTTAAATATTTTTGGTACTTACGTATTATCTCGGCGGTTTGCCAAGAGAAATTCCGGGCATATGAAATTATTAATGGTTTTGAATATGATTGCCAAGAGTTTGGCAACTCATTTGACAGAAAAATAGTTTGGCGGGAATGACCGCCAGGATAATACGTCAGTACCATATTTTTATACATATATTTAAAAATTTTAATGCATTTACAAAAATATAATACTAATAATAAATAAGTATAATACCAGACTACTTACTGGTATTATATTTATTTCATGTATTACTATTATTTTTTTTTAAATTTATTAAATTTTTTAAGTATATGTATAAAAAAATTTAAATATTTGGAGCAATATAATAGTAATATATGAAATAACTACACTGCTGGCCATCGTAAATGCAACACCCTGAAGGAAGCATGCAAATAATATGAAATTTACAACATGCATTAGCTGAGGTGAGATATGCAAATGATTAGAATTTCAGCGCAGACGCACATCAAGCGCGCCTGTGGCGCCACCTCAAAGCGCTATTTAAGGCTTGGAGATTTCGACGGTTTCAAGTACAGCAATTGTGTTTTTCTTGCTTTTTTTTCAAAAAAACGATAAATTATGCCTCGTAGGAAACAACGATCATCTTTTGATCAAGTATCCGAGTTTGACAGAGGAAGGATAGTGGCATACCGAGATTGTGGGTTATCTTTCAGGGAAATCGGTCGTCGTATTGGACGAAACGAAACAACTGTGATGCGGATATGTGATCGTTGGGTGCAGGAGGGTACGACGGACAGACGTGATCGACCGCATCGACCTCAGTGCACCACGTCACGTGATGACAGGCAGATTGTACGCATGGCAGTGACGGACCGCTCAGTCACATCACGAACCATATCACAGCAGATTCAGTCTGTAACGCATCATCCAGTGTCTGCGCGTACCATTCGACGTCGTTTACAGCAGAATGGTCTGTCCGCAAGACGTCCGTTGCTTTGTCTACCTCTGACGCGGAACCACAGACGTCTCCGCCGCCAATGGTGCGATGAAAGAAGGATGTGGACGACAGAATGGAATGAAATTCTCTTTACTGACGAGTCACGCTTCTGTATGCAACACCACGACGGTCGGATTCGAGTCTGGAGACACCGTGGAGAGAGGATGCTGAACAGCTGCTTTATGCACCGTCACACTGGTCCTGCACCGGGTATTATGGTATGGGGCGGTATCGGATATCTCTCTCGCACTCCTCTAGTACGCATTGCCGGTACTTTAACCAGCCAGCGCTACATCTCCGAGGTGTTGGAGCCAGTTGTCCTTTCTTACCTTCAGGGCTTGCCAACAGCCATATTTCAGCAGGATAATGCACGGCCACACGTGGCACGCATTGTCCAAGGGTTCTTCGTCAATCACCAGATTGAATTGCTTCCCTGGCCGGCGCGCTCTCCGGATCTTTCGCCGATAGAAAACATGTGGTCCATGGTTGCTCAACGACTGACCCAGAGTTCATCCCCAGCTGTCACACCAGATCAACTTTGGCAACGTGTGGAAGCTGCTTGGTCTGCTGTACCCCAAGAACACATTCAAAGTCTCTTTGAATCAATGCCGAGGCGTGTGGCAGCTGTGATCTCCAACAACGGCGGCTACTCTGGGTACTGATTTTGGCAGGAACCACGCTTCATAGAATGCTGTAAATTTAATCATTTGTTACTTGGTCAACATGTTATCTACACAATAAATTTTGTTGTGATATCTCTTGTTTTTCTTGGTGTTGCAATTTGGGTGGCCAGCAGTGTAAAAATACTATTTCTGTAAATTAACAGAAAAACTGCAGCAAAATGTTGTCAGAATATAACATCTTCTGTGCACAGGAAGTTTCTGTATACAGAAAAATTACTGGCAGCAAAAAGTTGCCAGAAAATTTCTGTATACAGAAATTTTCTGTCGACAGTAATAAATGTTATTCAACAGAATGATTCTGTAACCCTTACAGATAGTTTCTGTATGCAGAAATCAACTGTAAAACTGCTTGGAAACGACTTTTATATGTATACGGAAAATTTCTGTAAGGAACAGAATTTTTCTGTCATGTAACATACAGCTCCTGGCAACAGAAAATTTCTGCCTACGGAATATTTCTGGCGACTTTTTGCTGCCAGACTTTTTCTGTTGATTTACAGGAATATTTTTTGCAGTGTAGTCAAACCAAACCAAAGCGGAATTATGACGTCGTGGAGGTTAAGTTTGCAGTTGGAAGGCACGTTGAAGTCGACGAATCATATCCTTTTTCTTAAGGAATTTTTTTAATTATTAATATTTTCTATTATTATTTTTTCATAGAAATGTTGCAGCATTGCTGAAAACCTTTTACCGCGATCACAAACACGTCAAGATAACAATGCGTGGGTTTAAAATGAAAGAGTGTTGGTTGGATTAGTTCTAAAAACTTCATAAGAAAAACGTTCGTGCGCCCAATTATTTAATTATTTTAGTTACGACGAAAAAGAATAAGTAAAAAGCTTATTAGGGGGGCTTAAAAAGTTATTATTTCTTGTGTTAGTGTGTATTTGTTATATCATTTTATAACTTTTCACTCATTAAAACAAAACTATCACGATGTTTTGTTTACCAGGGAATCGTAACATTTTAGTCAATAGTAGTGTAGCAAGGACAGTTCTTCAGCCAGAAGAGGGAAGCGAGGAAGTCAGAGAAAAAACTGACTAGAGATGCGAGTAGGAGAATGGGTGGAAGTAATGTGGTAACAGTGACTAAATAAGACAGGAGATAATTTTTTTTTTTCAAAATAACGGGATTTAGAAACTCTTTTGGGAATTTTTGCATATTTATGAGATTTTTTTCAGAAAAGTAGTACTTAAAAATTTTTAAACCTCTTATAAATGTTACAGAAAATATAATTTGAGATTTTAAATTGAATAGAATTTTTATAGTACTAAGATGGAGTCCCACCACCACGGGGTTTCTTTTACTACCGCCACAATCCTTTTTTTTTAATCGGTAAGAATGTTATACCCATTCTAATGACCATACGCAGGACTGTGTACTCCATCATCTAAAGGATATCTTTTATCATCAAATGGAGATACACAAACTTTGTTTTGTTGTATTGTAAACATGCTGTGTTTTTCATTTCTTACTATATTTTGCACTTCTCTGCTTACTTTGTGTTTTGCGCATTCTTTATAATGTAGATGCTTCAATTTTTTTTGTTTCTGATGCTTCGAGACAATCCTTTAGCCTTTTTATTTCCACTTTTTCAGTCAACACAGAATACATTTTAGCTAGCAGACCAATTAATCCTACCATGGGTTTTCCATTCAATTCATCTTTAAAATATCCAATCTTTTTTTTTTCTTGTACAATGCAATGGATGGTCTTTAGGAGAATCAGACGTATCAAAAATCTCTAACCGTTTTTTCATGGCTTTAGAAATATCAGCAGTTTTTGTTTCATATGCCAATGAATCAGCATCAGTAAATAAGAGGTTTGCTCTTGAACCATTGCTCAATTATAAAATGACAAATCCCACATAAAGGGATTTATTAAGAAGAAAGTTGGAATTAAACGACTGAAAAGAAAGCTAAGTCTTCATTAATTATGCAGAAAGCGTTAAATGTGGGTGCCACAACTATCTTTTCAGCCTTTTTGGCATCCCTGACTAATTGAACATCAATTATATTTTTTACGTCCTCCATTGTCTTTCCATACATAGAATTTTTCATAACCTTGAATTCTTTCTCAAACGATGATTTTGCTTCTTTTCTTTAATTTGAAAATATTTATTGTAATATATTAAGACATAATACAATGTGAGATAAATATCATTGGAAAAAATTCAATTGGAAAAGCACACTAGCTTTGAATTAATTTGTTTTTTTTTCTGTTCATTGTTAAATTGATATTAATTATTAATAACCAGATGTTTTCAATAAATAAAATTAAAAACTGTCCCTAATATTGTTTTTTTATCTTCAAAGTTTATTCTACTGATTTATTGCACAAATCTGTAATTAATAACCAAGTAAGTGCAGTTCCAGTGTTTTTGAATTGGTCAAATATAAATTTTTTTCACGATCCTACAACGTTTTAACCTGTGCAATAAATATCACAACACAAGTAAAAATGATTATATATATTATATATATATATATATAGTATATATATATGGATATAATATATATATATATATATATGGATATATATATATATATATATTATATATATGGATATATATATATATATATATATAGTATATGGATATATATATATATATAATATATATATATATATATGGATATATATATATATATGTATATATATATATATATGGATATATATTATATATATATATATATGGATATTATATATATATATATATATATATATGGATATATATATATATATATATATATACTATATGGATATTATATATATTATATATATATATTATATATATGGATATATATATATATATATATATATATATATATGGATATACTTATATATATATATATATATGTGATATATATATATATATATATATATATATGATATATATTTATATATATATTATATATTAATATAATATATATATAATATATTTATATTATATTTATATATTTATTATATAATATATATATTATTATATTATATAATTATATAATAATATATTAATAATTATATTAATATATAATATTATATATTTATATAATATATTTAATATAAATTAATATATTAATATTATATTTA